>JAEIIH010018666.1:0-31361 GCA_018904745.1 Drosophila orosa | reverse complement strand
ATATTTATAAGCACGAAAGAGAAAAAGTTACATTATATACAAGAACTATGAAGCTTGAGCTTAGGTTTATTTAGAAAATATTTTTTACAGTTAATGGTTAATAACAACAGTAGTGTATATACTTTCAATAACCGATGTATCGTCATGTTAAGTTCATCCCAAAATTTGCCTTGCATAAATTAAATAAAAAGTATTTTGTGTTAAAACAAGTAAACAAAAAGTTTTTAGAGCGCTCGCAAATTCCCGGGGCCACGCCTCTTGAACAGGGTACACTCAAACGTATGGATATATGTAGATGTATGAAATGCCATTTGGCAATTTCAATGTTGTATCCTTTGGCAAACATACAGAGTGCGGGGGCGCTGGGGAAGGAAGGAGCGCTAAAAGCGCCTGAATATATCCATTTCGTTTTTGGAGGATTCTTCGCGTGCCATGTTAAGAGCTGCAACAACAATGAAAACTACAGTAACAACAATTGTGTATTACATGCGTGTGAACCAAAACTCAGACAAGAGGATTCCCCCATAACCCAGCCCCAGCCCCAGCCCCCTACATTTTCCATTCACAATCAAACAAACACATTCACAATCGCAAAATGGAATTGTTAATTTTCCAACTTTGGCATTGGGTAAGCACTTTTTCTGTTTATTTATTTAAGTGTTATTTCGCATGTGTGTATGTTGGCAAAAATTGAGTTATAAACAAGTTTTTTGAAAATTGTTTAAATGGAAAGAACAGATTGAATTTCCTCCTGTCGACGGGGCGTGGGCCACTTGAGCTTTTGTCAAGTGGAAAATCGTTTTGTTGTAAGCATGTGAGAGCTGGGGTGCACTATGAATATGTTTTCGATCAGCTTGATTTATTTATGTATGCAAATAGCCTAATGTGGTTCCAAAGGGTTATCCCAATGGGATAGCTTTTCGCTTTAAAGTTGCCTAATTTTGTTAGAAAAAGTGTGTGAGAATGTGTGTTTGTTGACTTGGCTTATCCATGTTTCCAGTTGACTTGCACTCGGTTTGATTTCTTTTATTGGCTTCTTCATTTTGATGTTAGGATAGCTAAACTCACAAAGCTGAGTTCAGTGAAGAAAATGAAGGAGATATTATTATTTTGAAAAGTCATTTTCCTGCAGTGAATGGAAATGAAGACTCGAGTGTTTCATATTGTAAATATTCTCTCAATTTTAATTCCTTAAACTTTGACAAGGTATTATTCTGCTTAAACTTCATTTGTTTAGCGTCAGGCATAAAATTATATGAAATATTTAATGTTAAATATTTCAATCTCTGAGTTTGCATCTTAATAATATAAAAAATAGTAGTTATACGTCTTCATTGCTATTATAAAAACAGAGATTTCCCTGCGAATGAAGCCCTGCAACTAAATTCCCTGCACAAAATGTTTATACTCTCTGAAGCTCTTTGAAAGCATTTTGCAGTCTGCATTCAAGTGAAGTCCTTGCACTGATAAGCTTGAAAATTAAACGAGCTGATATCTTAGCTGAAGCGTTGTTCTGGCCGCAACTTCAGCACTTGGATGCCACAATTTATGCATTTTCCATGGCATTAGCGTTGAAAGGCGTCGCAAATGAAATGCCATTCAAAAGGCTTTGGCTGCCTGCTCCACCCGGTTCGGGCTGCTGCTCTCCGGTTAGTTGGTTACCTGGTTATCCAACTAACCCCCCGCCCAGCCTCCCGAAAGGTCACGCAAATTAGTGCGACAACAACGGTGCGCAGCTATGGAGAACGCCAACAACAACGAGAAAGTTTCCTGAATAGGATAACTGCCAACTCTGGACGCAGACTCTATCTCGATGCTGGTTGTAATCCTGGCTGGGGAAAACTTGCAAAAGTAACCAGATAACGCAGCTAGCAACAAACTAAGTAGTTGTCAAAGGGGTGACAGAGGGGACCGCAGGATGGAGCCCCAAGGAATATTCAGCCGAGCTGGAGGTTACTGACCCCACTTGAGCGTCGATTCTGATACCTGGCTAACTCATTGAACTTCCTCGATCAGGTTGTTCATATACACAAAATAGTTGGAAACTAATATCACAAGTTAGATAGGGCATTATTTAAAGAATAATTGGGAAGTTATCCTTCGTTTTGGTAATTCCTTATGGACTACCATAATATGTAGTATTCTGGTATATAAGGAATTGCCAAAACGAAATTGTTATTAATTAGTACAACATTTAAAATCGTTATATTTTAGTTGTTTTTTAAAGGAAAATATATCAGCAATAACTTCATTTAATGGCCGTAAATAAACTAAATCCTAAAAACACGTATCGGTGCAATAAATTAAACTAAAGGTTGTTCCAACTCATTACTGGAATATTAATAACTTTTTCTCGAATCTCGGCAACATGTCACAAACATAAATGAGGGCCCCACTCCGTATGCTGAAATAATTAATAAGCTAATTAATCCATAATAATGTCAAATAATGAGCCAATATTTGAGCAAATATTGGGCCAGGAAAAGCTGGGACGATGGAATTGACGATGTCGGTGACAGGAAAGCCAGGGTAAAGCCAGACAGCCTGTGAGAGGGGCAGAGAGTGTGTGTCTTCATCGAAATGCCATCATTATCGTGCTCATCATCGTTTACATGGCAAGTGCCTCATGGTTGCATGCCGCAAACGTTGCCGCTTCATTATCCTTATTACTCCTTTCGCTACAGTTCCCAATCCACCCATCTCGCTCGGCACATGTGGGTACACAGGGAAAAGAAAAGATGACAGGACTTCGTATGACTTATTTGACGTTTTTCAATTATAAATATGATATGATAAATGCTAATAAAAAAAAGGCTTGACAAAAACTACACAATTTTTCAACCTGATAAAAAATTATTTTTTTTAGTTGAGAGATCGCGGAATATGTACATACACATTTTTATTTCATATTGATAAATCAGTGATAGGTTCTAATTAACACACTTCCATTTTGCAATGTCAGCGACAGTTGCCATTTTGAAATATAATTTTGTGATTTATAAACCCATTAGTATTTGCTTAATGTGATTTTTTCTGCGTGCAGCTATCTCGCTCATCCTGCGCCGCCGGCGGGTTATTGTTTCCATTTTGATTTATGTCTGGCATCCTTGGGCTCCTCTCCTGGCCTCGTCTACTATTTTAACGTTGTTAACCAAATTGCATAAATTAAGTGCGTTCGTTTGCTTGAGTGGCTCTGGTCCTAGTCCTCCGCTCCGGTGGCTCCTCCACGTCCCGATCCATCTCCCGTTTCTGTTCCTGCTTCGAGCTCGGTTTTGGCTTCTCGTCTTATACGGTCTTCGTCCTGCATTTGTGTTGCTAATGTGCGCACATTAGACGCACATGCTGCCAACTCTCCTGCCAGTCCTCAATTGTGTTTGCTTTTTTCCCTCCAGCCGCACTTTTTTCCCCTTCGGGGAGGGGAATCGTGTAAAGCAGCTGGAATATTTTATAATTGGCATGCAAATGCATTTTATGGCTAGCTTAGCTTGTGTAATCCGTTACCAGCCATAATGAAATAATATATATATTTTTGCCTTGGATTTAACCGAGAGAATTCATGTGCGCAAGGCCAAGAGTCATTCTGATTAAGTTAAAATTAATTGTTTTAGCTTGAATGAACTCGCTTAGCAGCGGAATAACTCTTTTAATTGGGGAAAAGAGTTTAAATTTATACGAATTGAATGCAATTAAAACAAGGATTTAAAGTTTTTAAAACAAATGTAATTCGTCAAAAGGAATACCAAGACTAAAGCAAAATACCACTACGTTTTTGCAATTTAGAATCTAAACTATATTTGCCTAAGTTTGCCACGTTGTGCCACGGCTCCCAATGCAACAACCGCATGATCGGTGCCCATTATCTGTAATTTTCCGCTAGTTGCCAGAATGAATGAATATCAATTGCACTGCTCCAATTGAAGTTAAGCCAATCAGCCAAAATATATTGTAAATATTTGCCTAGTCGTGCGGCAACCCTTTAAAGCTCTTTGGAAAATTGCCGCAATTGCGACTCAATTATCTTAATAGTATTTACTATTGACAATGCGACTATATAAAGAGCCGATGAACTGGAGTTTATAGAATAACTTTGCTATGAAATCGCTGGGGTTGCTTTTGCTGCTCTTGGGCTTTTTTTGCCTCAGTCGCAGTCAAGGGGATAACGATAATGTTCGAAGGATAATGAAGGAAATGGAAGTATTACCGGACATTTTGGACGAGCCACCAAAGGAACTACTCAGGGTAAATTTACTTACAGTTGAAACATTTTGTAATCTAATTAAAATATAGATTAGATATGATAACACCTTCGACATTGAGGAGGGCAAGACATACACCCCAACAGAGCTGAAATTCCAGCCCAGACTGGATTGGGATGCCGACCCAGAGTCTTTTTACACCGTGGTTATGATCTGCCCCGATGCTCCGAACCGCGAAAACCCCATGTACCGTTCATGGCTCCATTGGTTGGTGGTTAATGTGCCCGGATTGGACATCATGAAGGGACAACCGATATCGGATTATTTCGGACCTCTTCCGCCCAAGGACAGCGGCATGCAGCGCTACCTTATCCTGGTATATCAGCAATCGGCTAAGTTGGACTTTGACGAAAAGAAAATCGAGCTTAGCAATGCCGATGGTCACAGCAATTTCGAGGTGAAGAAATTCGCTCAGAAATACGAAATGGGAATTCCTGTGGCGGGGAATATATTCCAATCCAGATGGGATGAGTATGTACCGGAGTTGATGAAGACCCTTTATGGAGTCAACGAGTAGAGATCTTGAAAGGCGATTGGATGATGAGCGGTTAACAAGTTCCTTGGTTGAGTTTTGCACAAATCTGTTCCTTACTATTTCTTTACTGTATAATAATATTTGTTAAATAAATTAGTTAGATGAGCATTCCAAAAAGCATATCTTAGATATTGTATTTTATTTTATTTATCCTCTTAGCTATCAGATATTGCCAATCCAATGCCGATTGCCTGACAGATTGCAGGAACTGCTTCACTATAAAGTGCAATAATATACCCTATTTCATCCTCCCGCGAACTTTTTGATTGACTTGCTACACTTTCCAAATCCCCCAAGCTCTCTGAAAAGGCAGGAACCTCAAGCGGCTTTGCACTTGGCACAAAACTCACTTAAACTTTGCAATCGCGATAGGACGTAATGTTAGATTTCCATTTATATAAACTCGAACAAGTTTGAAAGGTGCACCTTCCCGGAGGGGTGGAGATTCCCATTCCTTCCCTCACTTCCTGAGCCAGCTCTCCACTCTCCACTCAAATAGTAACTAAACGCAGTCGAGCACAAAGCGCTTTTTGTGGGCAATGGCAAATAACCTTAAGGTTAAGATTACAAGGTAATTTGATTCAATTCGAGTGATAGGCATGCCAAGGCAACAACAAACGGCCCGAGATGGCAAACGGAGATGAAGATGGCTGCTGGGAGTGAAGAGCGGACTGAGGCGGAAAAGTTCCGGTGTCGGGCCAATTTCCCCAGTTTCAGCCGGATAGATGACAGTGTCAAGATAAGAACTGTTGCAGCTTTGCTTTTGCACCCCTCCAGCCAAAAATGTCGTACCCTCCTTTATTTTTTCTTTCAGTTTGTTTCCGGGTCTCTTTGGCCCGGTATTTTTGTGTTTATCAGTTTGTGTATAAATTTGCCTTTATTTTGACATATTTAGTGGCGGTTCCAAGACAATTGTCTCGGTGATAAAAGGCTCAAAGGCCTCGGTCTGATTTTCCTGTTACTCCATTAAAAAGCCATACAGTGGCCACAATTCGAGCCGAAAATTGGATTTAGTCGGAGGTTGAGGCGATAAACGATAATCAGTGAATTAAAAACATTTAAAAAGGTTCAAATGAGTCCAGTGATATATTTAATTATAAGTTAGTATATAGATGTTTGAGACAATCTGACAAGACATTTCAAAAATAGTACGAACTATCACGTTACAAAAGTCTATGGTAGATAAATGTTTATTGTATGGGACAAGAAAGTTATGAGCTATGTGTTAAAAATTGTCAAATTGATATTTATTTATTCAGTAACATTTAATAAGATCTACAACCGACTGTGGTCGAATGGCAGATACTCGCATTTAGAAATGTTTGCATTAAATAATAGGCGACGCGATTATTCCAGATGATCTCAAGCCTGAAAGTGTTTGAGAGATTTGCCATCTCTAAAACCGTACTACTTGAAAAATAGAGAAATAAATTCAAAAACAAAGTAAAAATCATATTTTCAGGGACTGCTGCGAATACCGGGTATATAAATCCTCCATCACAGCCGCTGATAAGGCTACGATAATTTGCTCATTTCCACGCATCATCTTCATGAGCTTTGCTCTAATTTCACGCTCGCCTGATCTCACTATTATAAGAAACTGTTTTTTTCCAGCCGCTGCTCGTGGAAGTTGCCAACGGGCGTATGAGTAATCTGCCCCAAATCCCAGAGCTGTTTCTCTTCCTCCTCTTGCCAGCCTTTTTTGCGGATAAAGTTTTCTTCTTATTATTTATCCCATGTGACAAATTTGGTGCAGCAGATTTCTGCCTCGCATAATAAATTATGCGCTGCAGTTGCGGCAAAAAGAAAACTAAAATTAAATTAAAGGAAACGAAAAATGGGAGACGAGGACGAAGGAGTTGAAAGTTTTCCATCTTTTGGTTGGTGCGACATAAAAGTTTTCCGTACACGTTTTAATTTAATAATCGCTGTCTGGAGTCGTTAAGTTGCGGCAAAGTTGTTCCGGATAGTCTACGGCATTTGACATTACACTTAATCGCTCAAAAACGCTTTTAATTGGAGCGTTGTTTGCCTGAATAAATCATGTAATAAATAAACAAGCCGGCACACTTGTTGGCCATGCATTATTTATGCGTCGAATCAATAACTGTGACACTTTGGCTAGCATTTCCCATGCATGGCAATGACTGATGCAGATGAGCAGGAGCTGGACACCCGGAACCAGCCAGGGCGCGGGTCCAAGGGGAGTCCGGAGGAGCAGCAGGAGCCACTGTCACAGTCTGAACCTGCAACCAGCTGCCTGGCTCCTGTCACACAGTTAAAATGTGATAAATTCCATTAAGTGACAGAAACGCACACAAAATGCAAACGTAAACTGTATTTGGGATTAGAGATGAGTAAGTCTTTCGGCTATATCAGCGCTCTAACTAATTACAACATAAGTTTGATTCAAATTTATACCGTTTGCCATTATAATTAGTATTTTTATATAATTCAATATTAGTATAACTGAACTAATAACACGAACACCTTTACTTGTAAAACATCATCATCAATAATTGTCGGGAAAGAAGATCAAGAATTTGTGAACAGTTAAGTTATTTATATTTATCCAAATGATGTTTTATTATCCGACAAGTGTTGATTTTTTCCATCCATAATTTATTTGCATCTAGATAGCTGTCATCTCTAGACTCCACATAGAAATGTTTTGAATGGACAGGCAAGAAATCCATTTTGTGTGCGCCAAATCAAAATGTACCAGCCAGAAACAGACACACTCTTATACACTCGGCCACACTGGCATACCAGAATATAGAGGACACATGGAAACACATCTACGAACTGTAAACATCAAGTTGAAAGTTGCATGTTGCACATTGAAAGCCAAAACTGACACCAGCAGACATTTAGTACGCAGCGCATATTGAAATTGTAATTTGATTTCTGCCTTTTGCCACCAACTCACACACTCTCTCTCCATTCTATATTTTCCCCCGATTTAGCAGTATTTCTATACTAGTTTGCATGCCAGAGAGGTTCTTGCCCTGAGTACCGACAGGTGCGTATGTTGCAACTGAATAAACTCGTTTAGAGCTCAACGAATAAAACTGGGTCAAGCCAAAAACAAAGGGGTGTTGGTGATTTTGAAAGCTATTTAAGTTTATGAAATTTAAATAGTTGCAGTTTTTATCATATACTACATTTTTTCAGAATTTTATTGCAAATAATTCGCTAATTGAAATTGAACTGTTGAGTCTAGAATAATATGTTTGCCTCTGGAAAATTTGTATTTAAGTAAATAAAAGAATAATTGAATATTAAAAAAATATTAATTGCATATGAATACAGAGAATCTGCAACTATCTGGCGGTGACACACCTGAGGCACCTGACCTCCACCTCTTACCACAGGATTATTCACAAGCAGAAGGTCCTGGACGCCTCCCTAACTGTCACCCGACTGCGTTTGTGTGCTGACAAAGCCTCTTGGGACACTTAAATGATTATTTAATTTAAATTTAAAATGCAGCAAGGAATTTTCCACGGCTGTCGCTGTTTGTCGTCTGAAACAAAGCGCGGACAAATAAATAAAATAAAATGGCAAACTCATTACAAGCCAAGTGCTGGACTGCGATGACGACGATGGTAATGACGATGATGATGTGGCAACAAGTCGGAGTCGGGCCTCACTTTTGCACAATGCCTCCAACACTGGGTCTCACATACAAAAATACAGGCGTGCTTACAATAATAGTATTTAAAATAAACCGCTGGACTTATAACATAAATATTTTAATTCAAAATTAAATATTTATATCGCTGAGAAGTATATTTTCTCGTCTAATTTCTGTACATATTTATACAGTTTAATGAATAAGAAACTTTTATGAAGTACTAAGTTAATTCTTTATTCTCATCTTTAGATTTTTTAATAGTCCTAAATCCATTTATTTTAGGTATGCATAAATTTTACTAAAGTCTTGATCATAGCTGTACCCACAACACACAGTGGAGGCGAAAAAAAAGTGGCCAACAAAGGCACAACGACGCCACCTCGCCTCTATCCCCCTCCTTGCCACTGTTGAGCTCTCCCACTTGGCTGCCTGCATTGTTTGGTTCGCAGTTTAAGAGGGGAAAGCGGAAAAGCGGGGCCAAGGAAAAGCGGGGGAAGGAAACACCGCCAGCGGCAACTGGGGCATTGATGCCAGGTGACAGACGGCACTATGCAGGTGCGTATGTGGCCGTGTGTGTCCTTGTGCGCCCCAGTGCCAGTGTGTGTACGATTTTCAGCCTGCATATGCCGCCGTTTTCCAGCTAATTGCCGGCTATTTACATTTTAAATCGCAAGAAACTTTAAACCAATTTCTTCGCAAATTCAACTAAGTTTTTTAAACTTTTCTAGCAAATGTAGTAATTTGATATAAAGTTTAGGATTCACAAAAAAATTAAATAATACTTCTTTGATAAAATTTGATTCGACTATAAAAACAAAGAAAGGAAGCTAACTTCGGTACACCGAAGTTTGGATACCCTTGCAGATTGAAATTGAAGAGCAGAATGTCATTATTTTAAAATTTTACATTTACATTTTACATTTTACATTTAAAGTTTTACAATTCCTCTAAATTTAATGTTCGTTTCTATGGCAGCTATATGATATAGTTGTCCGATTTTCATAAAATTAAAAACAAAATTCTAGAATAATCTAAAATGAAAATATATAAAATTTAATGGAAAATTTTTGAAAACTGCCAAAGGTTTAATTATTTTACTAAAACTTTTCCGATCGTTCCTAAGGCAGCTTTATGATATAGTCGTCCGATCCGGCCCGTTCTAGTAGAAACGGACGGACGGACATGGCTAGATCCACTCGGCTGTTGATGCTGATCAAGAATATATCGGAAACGACTCCTTCAATGTGTTGCACGCTTCTGACTAAAATTATAATACCCATCAGGGGTATAAAAAAAAGTAAAACAGTTCTTTAATACAAATAAATATATATTTTAAATTAAATTCGTGTCCACAAATTTATTATTCTATTTTATCAGATATAAAAATTATAGTAATATTTAAAACAGTTTCTTAAAATTTTTAGTAACATTTGTTATCAAAGAAAAATGATTCGTTTCAATTATTTCTGCTGGTAAAATCATGCGAGTACCTAGTGAAAGTTTTGATTGATTTCAATAAATAAAAGAATTTCTACTCACCGGAAAAAGTAGCCCAAAAAACGTGTCTTGAAGCTGGCAAGCTCATGAATACGAAATGCGGTTTCAACGTATTCTAGTCTCTGAGTTTCTGGCACTTGAAGTATGTCAATCCTTTGTCGCTTCTGCGGCTTACCTCACTGCAGGTGACAAGTCGGGCAGAGAGGACAACAAATAATTTCCACAAACCCGTTGGGAGTTTTGCCCAAGTCGACCTGCTCAGATATTCAAGCAGTATGAAACCGCCTTCTATTTTTTTGGCTTTTTTTATTGACAACTTTGGAAATTGTTTGTGCCGCCATATTGGGGGAGTGCGGCCACGCCCATTGTGGTAATACTTTTGAGTGGCCGACCAATTGGGTTGCCAACGAATTTCCGCCAGCGTCAGAACGAAAATTCGATAAAGTATGAAAATGCTTTTTTGACAAGAACTTCGTGATTTTCATGCAAAAATATATACCTCTATGTACGTATTTTGTGCTAAAACAAAGGAAAGCAGGGCAAGGTAGCAGAGAAGGTTCTATACTCTGTTGCTTATCGATTTGAAAATTACACACGGCCAAGTTGAGGCAAAGGAAACACAAAATTAGCACAGGCCACGTCGCTGCCAGAGACTGTCAAGTGTTGCATACTTTTTCGGGCAATTTGAGAGCGTCCCCAGTCGGGGGTTCGGTTGAAAAACGGGGGAATTCGGGGAAAACAACAGCGAAGTGGAGCACATTTGCATGAAACTGAAGTTGGAGATTGGCAAACATTAGCCCAAGTCAGATAGCGAAAGCAGGAAAATGGAAGCCACCGGAAAAGCCAAACAAAATTCTTGTCCCGGTTATTTTTTATTTTTTTTTTTTGGTGGTAACCCTTTTTGTAACCAACCCCCGAGGAGGGTTGGAAATCCTGGGGGTAACAAGTCAAATATGCTGCCAAAGTTATTGATGGCGCACGCACCAAAACAAATTTGCTTAAATCTGTTTAATGTTTTCCCATTTTTTGTACGCCCTTTAACTGGTTTTCCAACGCTTCCGTTTCCGTTTTTCTCTTATTTTCCAATACATATAAATATGTTTTTTTGCCGAGCCATTTGTTAAAATTGTTGAATTTTTTGTACATGATTAGCCGCATAGATCATTTTGATGAGGGATTGTGAGCCTGCCGTAGGCTAGATAAGTTAAATGCTTCGGTGTACCAAAAAACAAAAATAATTGGGTTAATTCTTGGTTATGCATAGAAGAAATTGTGCCTTAAATCACATGTATAATCTCCTATCTTCTGGCCCTTTTAACTCCTTCACAACCCTTCATTATCTGCATTAATATTTCATCAAAATTTTTCGCTCATCATTTCAAAATTCTCTTTAATTAAGCATGCTCAAACAGCTGGCAACGAAGTTTTTTCCTTAACAACATGAAAGCGGATGTAGAATCAAGAACGAAAAGTACGACCAAGAAATACCCTCTAAGAAGACAAAGTGAAATGTACAAAGCTTTATAAGGAAATATAAAGAAAACATATAACTGGTTAGTTGACTTCAAACAGCGGCTATTTTGTTCACAAAAAGTCTTGGTAATGAGAAAAAAGGACTCGATTTTTCGTTGCTTTTTGAAGCCTTTTATCTAGCTTTCAAATAACACCAATATACACATGATACCCTAAAAGCAGGAGCTACAAAAATAAGCGAAAATCCCCAACACACATTTGCAGCATAATCAACAAAAGCACTAATTGCATAGAAGACACGCTCTGACATTGATGTCTGATGCCCGGGAGTTGGAGAGAGTGAGAGAGCAGACTATGGTTGTCTCTGTCTGTCTGCCTGCGATTTCATTCCATTTGCGCTTCATGTGCAGCGGTATTAACGTTACAGTTGCCATTTACCTTTGCCAACCAGGGCGCTGATGACGCTAAGCTGTCTGCATGCGTAGACAACGTCACCCACTGCCCGCCTTCGTTTTCCTTCCACTTTCCCAGATCAAAATTTCCAACAACCCTGGTTACACTTAAAAATAATTAGGGTGATTTCTAGAAACGTAAAATGAAATCAGTTTATCTAGAGGTTAATTTTGTTTATGTGACACTTTCGTGTGCATATTTTGTTCATAACAGAAATTCTAAATTAAATTAAAAGAAGAATAAATGTATTTCCTTACTTTAAAATGGAATTCCGCACATTTTCTTCGAGTGCAGCCATCGCACAACTTCATTAACGCAGAGTAAACACACGCATGCAGTTTTCGAGCTGACGCTGGAAGCAAAGTGTTTGATGTTGTTGCCCTAGCTTCAGGCAGTTTAAAGTTACATTTTAGGATCTCCTCTCCGGATATATGGAAATGGAATTGGAGAGAGACGGGAAGTCGGGGGGTGTGGCACCCAGACATTCCCAAATGTTCGGCGTATTTGCTTAGGTGAGTTTGTTTGTGCTGACAGCCAGAGAACGAGAGGGAGGAGGTACAGGACATCGCCTTAAGCCAAATAAAATCAAAAATTAAATTGTGCGAGACTTGCATTGGGTTCTTGCACTCGTTAACACAATCAAGTTAACGGGAAAATATAAAAATTTGTAAATTATTTTACTTTATATAAGGTAATACTACATCAGCTTGTTTTTGATATTTTCTTTAGGAATCACTTTTAATAAGAAATTTAATTTTAATACATAAATACTTTGTTTATTATTAATTTAAATACTTTAAAGCTTAGTAAAATAATAAAGAATCAATTGTTACAATTGTTTGCAATTTTATTGTGCCGTCAAGTGCAATTCACGATTTTTTGTTGTCATCCTCTTGAATGCATGTAAATTAACATAATCTAAATAATTAAATATAATTTGATGTGCTTTTCCAGCTGAGACATACCTTCCACAAATTCCCCCCCTTCCGTTTCCGTTTCCGTTTCACTTTATTTAGGCCCAGGGTCCATTAACAAAGCGTAACGATGTGTCATGAGGCACACTCGCGCACACAAATAACCACAAATATGGCACTTGGTTTGGCTTCTATTCGCCATTCAGCACTCTCTCTCTCTCTCGGCCTTTGTTGGTATTCATATTTATGTGGCTACGTGCGTGAGTGCCTTCTTAACAAGCCTAACGAACTGCCAAATTACGCTGAAATAGCATTAAAAATTTAAATTTTTCCCAGCCGGCTGTTCTTTTTGTGGACCGTCAAAAGCGAAAATGCCAACAAGTCCTAAATGACATTAAAAAGGAAAATGTTTTCCCTGCCGGCCTGTGTGTTGACGTGTCTGCTGGCTCATTCAAGAAATTCAGCTTACTTAAATCTATTGGAAAATAATTCTGAGAATGATGAGAATTGACTTGATTGAACTCTCAACTTGTTTTTGTATAGGAAGTGAATAAACGAATATGTTTCAATAATAATCAAGGTAAAGTGCCAAGTTAAAACTGGTGTGATAAATACTTTTCATTGAAAAGCTTTTAGCATATATCTAAATATCAATACATTATATCTAAATATATAAAGAAAACTTTGTTTCTCTCCTATTTATAGTCAATACTTTTTAACACTTTTGGGACTTTACTTTTCTTTTAGTGAATTCCTCTAGTAACCCATTGAGGGAGCACATTTACTTTATGTGGCTTGTTGCTGCGCCACTTGGCAATCGGATGTGATGCTTGCAAATGTAGCCAAGAAATGTTAAAAATGCCACAAAAAAAAGGAAAAAATAACAGAGAGAGGAACAAAAGTTGCTTTAACTTTGGATAGGAAAGTTTTTAATCTGCCGCATGCAAAACTTTAATCGAAAAGCTGCCAACGCTAAGGAAACTAAGTCAAACTTTTCAAATTGAAATATCAACAAAGCGAAAAAATAAAGTTGAGCAGACAGATAAGAAAAATTCGATTCGTATGTTTTGTCGTCACATGCCAATTGCGTGTTTGAAGTGCATGCAGAAATTTAAGCCGAAAACTTTGATCTGTGCCTGTGCGACAAAGACAAATGTGAAAGTTTCTCCAATGCACTCGAAAGTAGTGGGAAAACAGTTGGAAAAAGTATGCAAAGGGCATGCAAACACTGTCATGTGATGGTATTTTTTACTCTATTTGAAGAGATGAATATTTTTTAGAGCTTGAACTTGTTAACTCTGTTGCGGCGAAGTAATAAAAACAGTAAATATTCCTAATGGAACTAAAAAATATTGTATTTGTCAACCAAAATAAATGTAGTTTTTAAATTGAGAAATATATATATTGTGCGGGTTGCGTGTACAAATATTTTCTGGGTTGTACATTTTGTTGACATTTACACGGTTCTTGTTTGCATACGAATTTGCTCAGTCATCCTCTGACCGACCAGCTTTAGAAGGATAAAATGTATATTTTCCTGCTGAATAAATAACTTTCGTTGGCCCCAGGTATCATGAAATCATATCTTAAACTTATAAATTAGCCTGCGAGAATTCACTCAAGCCCGGATAAACTAATCTGTGGCCTGAGATAGATGACTTTAATTTAATCAACACGAAACTTTAAGCAACAGGCGCTCTGCAATAAAAGTCAAATAATTCTGCAGCCATTTTTAATTAACCAAATATGTTTGTATGGGTGCGCACGCACACAATTACACTCGAATTCAAAATGGAGGCGAAGGCGCAGTCAGAGCGAGCGGGAAGTGTAAATATGGCAGGCAAAATTAATTTGCCCAATGCAAATATGCAGGATGTGAAAATATGCCCCCGCTCCCCCGACCTTTCTGTGTGTGCGGTGCCATATATTTTTCGAGTCGAGAATAAAATCCCCGAAAACCATGAAACGCAAATACCTAAAAAATATTCGCTGACGTTCACGGCTCGAGAGCAGGAAATTTAAGCTCAGTGCCCGCCCACACACAAATGGAATGCAAGTCATATGCTAACCGAAACTCCGTTCTCAGTTTGCAGTTTCCAAGAAATTGCACCTGCCTTTGGGCCGCCTTCAACCAACCCCTCTCAGGTACAGCTTCCATATGCCCTGCTAATATGCCCGGGCTAGCTTAGTTCAAGTCAGCTTGTTGCCAGCTATATGGCTATGACTCTGCCAACTACTGCTGACTACAGTCAGTTACCCAGCGGGCGACATTGCCAACAAGAAGCTCATTTTCGGAGAGCTCCTGTGTAACCCAGCGAACAATTTGTGAGTTTCATGGGTAAATTAAACTTGGACAAGAAATATTTGCAAATTGAATTGGGACTTGTATATTTAAATGGTTTTCTTGGGATAACATCAGCTATCCCTTAACCTAACATTTTCCTCTATAAGATTTTGATTTCTTCGCGACGACTTTGTTCATTGGGTTCCCACTTGCCAGTTGCCAGTTGCCAGTTGCCAGTTGCCAGTTGCATGTGCATGGAGTATGGAACAGGACAAGACCGTGCTCATTATGCATAAATTGTCGCTGGGAAACTACGCAGCAGCACTGAATTATGGCAAAGTTAATGGCATTATAATGCCAAAACGCTGACATCTGCCCAAGCCAAGAGTGTAGAGTGCAGATACTCGCAGAAGGCGAGTCGCTTGCTTGGGCCAAATTCAAGTTGGCCAAGGGCAAGTAGGATCCCGTTTTTAAAGCCCAGAGATGGCAGACAGGAGTTTATTCTTCCTGTTGCTGTTGTCAATGACTTGTTGCCCAAAGGCGGAAACACAGGGTGTGGGCAGGGCAAGTGACCCTCGTTTGTTGTCCTCCGTCGCGAACAAGGGTCACCGATGTCAGCACAACTCACACATGGTCTCTGCCACAGACAAACACACATCAGCCCCAGACCCTGAGTCTTTTCCCATAATCTTTCTTTTTTATCGCGAGTCTGGAGTAGCCAGGAACGGGATTTGCAGCCACACTCTAAAAATAGGATTATATTTATAAATTTCCAGAACGTTTCTTACCAACAAAGAATAGTGAAATATTATAAAACATTAACATATTTTTTTCATATACAAAAATATCAGTCTTGTAAATATTGCAATTTCTTTTATAAAGTTCCAAAGTAGGAAATTCTTTTCTTAATTGAGTGCTGAGTAAGGTCACCTTATTAAGAATACTGACTATATTTCGAAGCTCTTGCCTCTTTTGACAGGATCTTTGGGTAGTTGTGAGAATCAAGTCGATTTAAATCAAATTTCCTAGTATCTTTTGGTATAATATTCGAAGGAAAAATAATGTCAGATTTAGAAAACATAATTAACGTATTTTAAATATTAGAAGCTTGACTAGCATTGGTTAAGTGCACAACCACAACAACATACATACATAGGATAAACACCATCGTCAGGACATGGTTCCTTGCTGTGTTTTGTATGTGTATGCCAGTGAGGGGCATACTTCCTGCACATGCCGCATACCGCCACCGCAAACTTGCGGCACTGAGCCCTGTTCTCACTTCCGGTTTCCGGTTCGGCTTTCGCCATCGCCATCGCCTCGGATAGTTGGGTTACCGTTGCCGTTAACTTGTTTTGATTTTTTAATGGCTCGCCTGACGACGACAACCAGAGCATTTACGCTTTCATAGCTCTCGCCTTTAAGGTCTTTAACCGGCTCCACGAATTCTGAAATCCTCTCGCACGGCATGTTTGCATTGTATATTTGTTTTCGAATTCGTCGCTGGAATTCTTTTCCCGCCTTTTGTCAAATAAAGAAACAACAATACAGAATCGTGAAAGATATTCGACATTTGACGTGGCCTATCCCAGAGTCTGGGCTTTTGTCATGCAAATTGTTGAACAAGTAAGGCGTAACGTCGACGCTGACGTTGATTGCTCATGAAGTGAAATTAAAAGCAACATAAAATTAAGATTCTTGTCTTGAAATTTCGAATACCCTTTAAGAATATTTCATCGAATACTTACGGAAATGAAAGCAAAGAATAAAATATGTAATAATAATCACAAGCAAAACTCATTTTGATCGTTTTTGATTTTTGTATACAAAAACCTTATTATTAGTATTTTTATTTAGGTATCCTAGATCCTAGTTTTTTACTATAAATTTCTCTAAACTAAAATCTTTAAAAAATAAATGCTAAGGACAAATATTTTTCCTGTTTATAATCATGAATCTCATTTGTCTCTGGAAATTACTATGTCGATTATGAATTGTATGCTTTTGAATGCATTTCTTGTATTTATCAAATCGTCAAACATTTCGTAGCTTAATTTCAAGAGTTCTGCCTAGGCTATATAGGGAACACTCTCAGAATCAAGGAGGGAACTCAACACGGCGTTGCTTACCTTCCAGCCCATTTCTCCATTACCTCCATTAACCATTTCCATGTTGTTCGCATGCAACTTGACTTAAAAACAAAAGAGCTGCCAACAGGCAACAGCAGCAACAAAAGCCGACGAGGAGCGGGAAAATGGAAAAAGAAATACAGTTGACGTTAAAGGGGAAGCATACACAGCACACAAGTCAAGTCGGAAAACTTTTGTTCCTGGCATTGTTCCCGCTGTTGCCGATGTTGGTGTAATTGCTGCGTCGGCATCACGAGAAGGAGGTGCCCAAGTCGGAGTCCTGTGCAGAGTCGTCGATTTTAATTACGTATGCAATTTATTTATTACCTCTGCCCGGAAATATTGTGCGATTGTGTTGCCGTTCCTTGAGCTTTTGCTCTGCGGATGTGGCACAAAGCCCGAAAAGGAAACGGGGCGTTCTGGGCCAGAAAAGATTTAACATGCGGTTATGAAGTTATTTTTCATTTCCACAATTGAGTCCTGTCAGAAAATGCACTGCAGGCAAAGTGCTCGAATTCGTTCTTGAGGTAAGATATGAGTGGGGATGTGGAAGTCAGATAATTCAAGTGAAGCAAGGTATTTTTGAGAGTTTATCCATCGAATATTTTGTACATTAATTTATTAACTATAAAATACTACAATTATATTGATGTTTCCCGTATTTTACTTTTATTCATTCAAATATAGTTTAAATATTATAAATAATAATTAAATACTAATTACTCCTTAGAAACTTGAAGAAATATTTAGCTGTTTTTATTTTGTCTTGCCCTTTAATAAAACATAGAAATAAGGTTCTTCCTCACAGTCATTCAACAATTTATAATTACCAGATTCAACTATTCAGTCTCAGGATGTATAGGAAATGATTTAGCTAAGTGGGAATTATTAGAAATTGGCGGAAGTGGGAGCAAACCCGTTTTAAACCCTGAGCAGACATGCCATAAATTAAATTACCAAGCCCAGACCAGACCCCGAAGAAGTAAGCACCGACCATAAACATGGCGTGTGTCCCCTAAATTAGCGTATTCATTAGGAAAAACAAGTGAAATTTGTTCACGATGTTGTCGTTGTTAAGGCAGGAGCTCACTCACTCACATGTCCACATGTACATCAAGCCCCATTCAAATTGGTTGCATTACTTGATTAGTGTCCGCGCAATGCCGTTATTAAAATTCAATCTAAAATTTTCCCTCAGCCGCTAAAGTCTCGTGCGCTGATTGCATGTCTAATCGAATTTAACAACCTTTCGCAGTGTGCATATGGATAAAGGAGCAGCCAGGAAATTAACGGATTTCATATTAAGTGCAAATTCCGGCCTGCCATTCGTGTCATGCGATTGTGATTTGAAGGCGCACCAGGCCCAGAGCCGCTCGGTTTTTCCCTCCCTCTAATGTTGTTCACGTGAATAGAGTAGCTCAAAACTCAAGTAAATTTGAATTATTTTGATGAACATTTTGTAACAATCTTATCTTATTTTATGCCAAGTGTTTTTGTTTATTTTGAATTCACCGATAAGCCTATTTATTTGAGGAATTCGCCTGATAAATCCCTATTTTTATTTACCTGAGCTACAAAATATTCGTGTTTATTAAAACAAACTCGAATAAAGACATTTTTGATTTATCCTTCAAAGTAGAAACTGCTTCTTTCTTTTTCTTTAAACAAAATTAATGGTACTGGGACAGAACAGTGCAGTGGTAGGCTGAGCGAATCTCGAGGTAGGACGTCTCCGGGAAAAAAGGCAAAAGGTGAATATTAAATCGCGAGTCGCACCATAAATAGAGTATCGATAAGTCTAAAATCCAGATTCAGGATGTCGGATTCCAAGGCAGTGATCAAGAATGCAGACATGTCCGAGGAGATGCAGCAAGATGCTATCTCCTCTGCAACCCAGGCAATGGAGAAGCACAACATCGAGAAGGATGTTGCCGCGTACATCAAGAAGGAGTTCGACAGGAAGTACAATCCCACCTGGCACTGCATTGTCGGCCACCACTTCGGCTCGTATGTGACCCACGAGACGCGCCACTTCGTGTACTTCTACCTGGGCCAAGTGGCCGTTTTGCTCTTCAAAAGCGGCTAAGCGATGTCAGATCCACAATTTCATTTCTATTTTTAACACCTTTAACTGCAGTCATATCAATGCCTTATTTTAAAAGTAATTCTGGCCCAATACGAACAAAATTCTAAACTCCCATCAAATCCGATGCAAATAAAATTTAATGCTCATATGTCTTAGCCTTTTTGACTTATTTTTAGGCCTAAAACTTCACGCCGATTACCTTGATTTTACCCACCTTTTTGTTCTGTATAGGTACAGAGAACTTAATCGTTACAATGTTGTCTTCCTTTGTTTTTTATACTAATTAATATTTATTTAGTCAAGGAGAACATCTAGCATATTCACATAAAGTTCGCGAACTTTTATCGCAACTTTCAGTGTCAATTATCTCTGCTGCCTCAGCCCAACCCGAACACAACAAATAATGCTTTTTGGGTTAATTCCAGCATTCATAATGTCCTTTCGAGTTCATCACAAGGCAAACAATGGGAGCACGCATTTCCAGGAGCGAAGTGCGGGAGATTGGGCCACCGATGCAGCCTCACCTGGCTGTGGGCAAATAAAAATTGCTTAATTAAGTTAATTAAAATATTGTCGCTGTCCGTTGAGCTTCCATGTGTTGGCGGCGGCGTCGGCGGCGGCAAAGGAGTTGCCCTGGCATTTATGCTTTTTTATTATCACAGAGATTGGCCAATTTTGGGCCGGACGGCGTCGGGGTAATTATGCCAGCACACGTCCAGGGTCGCAATAATAATCATAAAAATAATATTAATAAAGTTCGCAACGGGTGAAAATATAATTTTGCGAAATACTTTAACACTTGGCTCTCAGACATATGAAAACGGACATTGGGCAGTGGGCTTTGGGGTGTTATATATAGTTGGTTTGAGCCGCTTTCACAGTTCGACGACTCTTGGCCTTGTCCCCCGGTTTCCCGCCAGCTGACGCGCATTCTGTTTTCGGAACTTTTGCATCCGCATATCGCGGCGTATCGGTCAGTCAGACATATTCTCATGCATATTTCATGGCCCGCTTAAATACAGCCAGGGATACAAACAACAGGGTGCAGGGTAATGGCACTTAAAGGCCAAAACGGCCAAAGACCATAACAAATTTAAGTGCCACGCAATCAGTTTTACGCTCTCTCAGACAATGCCCTTTATTAATATTTTTTACTTTTATGTGTATTTATATATATAATTTTTTATGCTTTTCTGCATTAAAAATAAGGCCTTTGCCAAAGCAGGCAAATGTTTGGCTTTCCCTCGAAGGCTGCCCACCTTTGGACCGCCTACACATCCTTCTCCCACTTGTTTCACATTAGAAGTGAAGTACGAACTCCGCTCAGAGCTGAATGAGTAATGGCTTCGGGACTCCGAGATGAGTTGAGTCTGCGCATTACGGGAAATGAGAGTAAAAATGGGGATTTTAAGTCAGCGAGAAAGTAGATGGCGCCAGCGAGAAGTTAAAGTTCTCGTCAATTGTGGAGTTTGCTTCAAGAAAACATTTTCTAAAGCCACTCATTGAAAGTGCCACGGAAATCACTTGGTTTTAAAATCCCTCTACCTTAAAATGTCTCTACATAAATTACCAAGTTATTTAAAAACCATAAATTTCCTATGCAACTTAACATCTTAAAAAAAAAGATAAATTAATACTGAATAGCTTAGAATTAAAAAATTAAAATCCGTTTTAAGGGTTTTAAAAACCCTAGTGATTTCTGGGGCACGCCAAATAAATATCTTTGAATTTGGTACCTCATAATTGCATACATTTTGAAGGGATTTCGACTGACAGATATGCATATGTAGTTCTATTAAATCTGAGGCCTATTGCTTTATATTTTAAACATGAGTCGCTCGATCTCACATTAAGTATACAATTACTTAAGGAAATATCCTAGGATAGTTCTCAAACTAAAAACGATTTATTAATTTATATATTAATTAAATTTAATCGTTGTCCAATTATGAACGCCTTTTGAGTACATTGCCGAAGTTAATATAAACGTACATAATTCGTACATAATTCCAATTTAATCTGGCATAGCTGCCTTTTTCTCTAAACAACCAACATCAAGTGACTACAAATGAGCAAAACTCTTGACCTTTTTGTGTGCGCGGGTAGAAAAAATAATCAAAACTTTTATAAATTACTGTCAGTAGCAGTGACCTCAATATGAAATTGCACAACATAACTTCAAGTCACATACACCACACAGCACAGATGTGGAACAATTGCGAGTGCAATAGATACGAGTGTAATTGCATTTTACTTGGACGCAGGGCTACAAAAACCAAACCCAACGAAACTCAACCGACACGACCACAGAAACATACGCACATGGATATGTAAACTTTTTGTGACCTCAGCTATAATTATTGCCATTTTTTGTTGCTGTTCAGGCACACGAACCACATGTATCCATATGCATATATGAACCAGCAAAACGGGTCAGTCCAAAGTCAACATTAGTTTTATCACAGTGCGGAGTCGAGAGGAGCGAATTCTCGACAATGACAAAAAATCTTAATGAAACACAAACAAGACAGGGAGCGGAGGGCGTTGGTGGCGTAGGGAAAACCCAAAACACAGCAGGCAAACAATAAAAACCGCTCAGTAAAAAAGACAGAAAAATTCTCATTAAACAAAAAATAAATGTCACGAATTTGTCCCGAAAATTAAAATGAAAGAAATAATGTTATGCTCTCACAACAGCAATGGGATTTTACGCTGTAAAATAAATAGTGTGCTTCGTAGCAAAATATTTCTAATATAAATATTTGTCTTCTAAAGTAAAATAATTTATTAAGACCACAATCCTATGTCCGTGCATGTTAACTAATTATTATTTATTAAATGCTTTTACGTTGCTTATCTGATCCGAAACTAAAGTAATGCTTATATTACTTAACAATAATTTTAAAAACAATCTGAACTTAAAAATGTCAGTTTTGTTTTTAGCTTTATAAATTATATCTTCTAAATTTGTTTTCTGACCCGAAAACCTTCATTCTGACAAGGGTATTTTCCCAACACACAATCTAATTTGACCTTTTTGTCGACATTGCGGTATTGGTGAATGGTACAAACAAAATCTTTTCAGAGCCTTTTCGAAGCCTTCCACGCATGAATATTGTATAGGCGTGGTCAGTATAATTCCCTATAACCGTTGTAGCGGATAGTCCGCCCACATAAACAAAAAGAATCGCAAGACTGGCAAAGCTGAAGAAGGGTACCTCGGATTTTCCCATTGACGGAAGCATATAGAATGCTTTTTTTTTTGTGTGGAGTGTGATGAATGTAGCTGCAAGGAGTCGAAAGGACACATGAAGAATGCACCCACTTGGTAGCCGATTTTTCATTTGGCTTACGAATCATCAACCAGAGCTTTTCCAGTGTCCTTTCTCGCCTTTCTTTGGCCACTATCGTCAACGTCAACGCTGCGCTTTTATCACTTTTTACCCCTTTTCGTTCTTTACCACTTCAAAGTCCTTGTCCTGGCTTGGCCTCGGATTTGTGTGTCTATCAGAAACTCGCTTTGTTTTCATTTGTCCCTTTAAAGCCTTCCGCTTCAATTGATATTGCTGTAGATGTGTTTTCTTTTCTTACATTGATCTTATGATATCCAGTATTCTAATGAAATATAAGATAATGCACTTCTTTTATCATAGAAACAAATATATAATTATTTTTACAATTAAAAGGATAGTTACGTACATCTAAAATATAAATAAAAAGTATCTCACAGTCGGAAAACTGCTCCGGTTTCTTTTGTTCTTGCTTCCATGGTTTCCTCCTCAGATCCCAGTGCTTTTCCTGGTTTTATTTTGGCTATTGTTGCCTTTGATAAATTGTGCGCTTTTCGTTTTGACACATGTCGGCGTTTGTCTGCCCAATGCGGCTGGAATTGGGAAGGAGAGGGGCTTGTCTAGGCTGGTCTGAAAAGGCTCAGAGGTTATCGCACTTTTTTTAATATCCGCATGCTTCTTCTTTCATTAAATTCGGTCCGGACCTTTAACCTTTTCCTGATCTTTGGCTTGCGAATGTTTTTCCTGCCGCCCATTGCAACTAAACTTGTTGACATTTTCAGGCCTGTCACATGACTCTGAAGGCCTGTGACTGAGAACCCGAACCTGTGTCCTGTCAGTCTCACGGTCCCGAGTCCTGTGTGCTCCGAGGCCCGTGTCCTGCGTCCATGTTCGTGTCCGTGTCAGGCGTCACTTTATGTCCCTGACAGCGGCAACAATTTTATTTACTTAATTTGGCTTTAGTTTGTCATTTATTTACTTGTTTGCCACAACAGCAGTTGGTCAAAGTGTCCACCTCACGTGTCCCACCTCCGATTCTAGGGCCACATCTCCAGGGCTCGGATGGATCTGGGCAGAGTTTTTCGTGTGCGTCTGTTGTTGTCACTTTGACGCTGACGTTGATGTTTTCCTACTTCTGGTTACAGCCGACTTTTGGAGTACACAGAAATTACTATAAGCTTGGCAGAAATTGGCTTTACAATTCATTTGTAACAAATTCAGTAAAAAGAATCTCCTGAAATGCAAATCACTTTTACAATCTAAACTTCAATTTTATAACTACATATTTAATGCAATATTTTTCCATTTAAATACTAATTCCGTGAGTTAATTCGTCATGCCTTTACTTTATATTCCATTTGCAGTCCTTTCTACTTTATTTAATTATTTCAGGACGAATATATACTTTTTAAACAGGCAATCAGAAAAGTAAAGGCTTTCCAACAAAAAAAAAAGTATATATGTTTATTTAAACCGAATAATATTGAAATTAACAATCCAGAGTATGTTTTCGCAAGAGTATCCCTTGTTCGTATGAATCATTATCTTACGAATACCCATTTGGTTTTATTTGTAACACGGTGACACATTTTCCTGCCCGCACTTTATTGCATATCGTTGTCGGAACGTGGCATTGAATTTTTTATGAAAATTTAGAGCAAAGTTGCTGTTTTCTTTGTTTTGACTGCCGCTGATGCTGCTGCTGTTGCACTTTGGTACCTTAATGAAATATTTATTTCAATCATTTTCGGCAAATGGATGGACACCGTGCCAGAGAGGTACGAAAATCCATTCAACGCCGAAGTGAGATCTCACACAGGGCCGGGGCGTGGCAGAAAGGGGGGCACTAACATTTGTCATTACACATTAATAGCGCACCATTAATCTTTTTCGTGAGCCGGGAGAGCGTGAGGGTCAGAATGAATGCCAGGCTGGGTCTGGACCTGAATCTGAACCTGGATCTGGACCCGAGTCGTCGTCTGTCGCACAAAACCGTTAATTAATGTATGCCATTTAGCTGGAAAATTGCAAAAGGGACACATACACGTACACCAATCGGTATAAGAGGTAGAGATGGCAGCGTGAAATCCGGAAAAGTGGAAACTGGGAAGGTATAATATTTTTACCACCTTGTTCCAAATGCTCAATTAAATTTTAAAGTATTTATAATACACACTAGGTAAATTCAATTTTATATTCACCCGAATCTCTTAAAAATATTCACTTCCTATAGATTTTTTATAATTTACAGATGCGTACAGAATAAATTGTTGAAAAAAGGTTTTGATTTTTATTGTCAGTTACTTACATTTAATCTCTTAACTGGTTTGTTTCCGTGTTTCTGTGAAACAGACTCGTACAAACTATAAGAATTGATTATGAATCGAATAAGATAACTTATTAACTTAATAAATAAATTAAAAACATTAAGGTAAATCCCTAATAGATATTTTAAAACTACTTAGAAACAGGACTCGATTTTTTATAAATTATATTAGTTATATTAATAATAAACTTTCCCAATAGCACGATGTCACCACTGTCGCATATGTGCTTTGCCAGCCCATCATAATGAGCGGCAATTTAGTGCCCTTTTGAATGGTGCCGGTCGGTGGGTGGTTGAGCCACTGGACGGGTGGTTGGTAGGGCGGTTACGTGGCTAGATGGTTGCCGTTGTCGCCACCGCAAACAAGCAAAGGCAGCGGCCACAACGGTGGGGGGAAGGGATTGCGACTTTGCCTGGGACTGGGACTGGGGCGGGGGCTGGGATTGGGATTGGGCTTGCCCAGCAGGTATGCTTGATTAATGCTTTATAACAAGGCTCGCACAAAGCGCGCACTGAATGCACACCCACGCCCACACAAACCACCAACTGGCGGTCCACACACCACACCCTCTTTCATGTGTCGCCGTCGTTCTTGCATTTTAACATTAATTTAGTGGAATGCTGCCGAGGACTATGGAAAGCCTTTCAGCATTCGTCGACACTTGTTAATCCGTGTTGTTGTAATTGCTTTGCTTGTTTCCAGCAGAAATTCCAAAAACACAGGAACGTTGAGATAATGAAACTGCTTCGATAAACCTAAATCATCTTCCCTATTTTAGGAGCTATTAGTGCCCAGAGGCATCATTAAACATAAGAGATGTGAGTTTTAAATTCAGCAGAACTTTTTCTGTGTCAGATGCCTTTGGGGCCATAAGATGGCTTAATTAAATTAGGAAATTCATCGCGCACTGATCTCGTTTGGGCATTGTGCTTCTGACATGGCCAAATGTTATTAGTTCTAGTCCGATTCGCTGCACTTTCCCTATTTCATAATTAATAAATTCTGTTTTTGATATTTTTTCTTTTAGTTTTCCATTTCTGCTGAGCTTTTCGCCCTCGAGTGCTTCCTGCGGCGTTCGTTCATTAGGCAAAGGCGGAAGAAAAGCCAGTGGAAAAGTTGAGAAAAAAATAAAATAAAATGAAGCTAAAAATGTGTCTAAAGAGTTAAAAGGTTTATTCACTTTGCGCCATCCAACGAGTTTTCGAGGGTGTGAGTGCGAGTGTTAAACCGAGTTTCGGGGTTGGGGACACATTTTCCGAGTTGAACATTAAGTAATTATAAGTTGCCTAGGAGTTGGCTGAAAGTTGCAAGTTGGCATCTGCAGCTAGGAAAACATATTGCATGTCTACGCCCTTGTAGACACACATTCTCACAGTCAGAGCCTGGCACACACTGCGTATGCGTAATGTGTTGAATAATTAAATTGTCAAACAATTGGCTTTTGGCAGAGAGACAGTGCAGAGATGACGCCAAGAAAATGTTGAAAGTAACTTGGATTTATTGTCTAGCATCCAGCGGCATCAGGAGAACGGAAAACGCTTAATCATCTTTAATTGAAAGCACTTGATGAGCTAGCCAAATGCCAATGAACAATGGCGGAGCCAGGCGAACAATCGGCATTATTTATAATGCTTTTTAATCTCCATCTGAATTTGCATTTGGTTTTTCTGTGCGAGAGGAGTGTGTGCTGGCAAATTCATTTGCTGGCTGATAGGATTCAATTTCCTTGTCATCATCAAAACGTTTTCAATTAAAACGTATTTATTATTCAGCAGATAGAACAACAGTGCAGCACAATACCTACTAATGCTAAGTCGGCTTATCACTGCCTACGGTTCTCGGGATCAATTTCGGTTCGAGCGAATGTGTCAAGAAATAAGATCAAATTAAAACGAAACTTAAATAAATTTCATTAAATAAATTGAATAATGAAGTCCATGCATAGTTTGTGACTTCATAGCAGTTCATATTGTTTTGTTTGCCTGCGAATTGCTCTGATTATCCTTCTATTCCAATGTGCCATGGATTTATTCAGGAGCGAGTTGCAAAAGCTTTTAGGCAGATTGCCAGGATTTGCCATTGGGTTGTTGAAATATTTAACCGCAAATCTGTTGAGTTGTTAAATACGAATGAAAATCGATAGGAAGGGACAGGTACATCCAAACAATGGTGTTGCTTTGAAGTTTTTTAAACTAAAGTTGGACTATAATAATTTAAGATTTATATTCCTTTTAATTCAAATGTCGATGAAATTCTAATGAAACTGACGACACATGCAGTTTTCTTTTAAAATCGCACATTGAGCAGTTAAGATGGCGTCGAAAGTTCCCGTGGCACTCTCTATAAGGGCGTGTATGGCCTCCTGGAGGAGAAGAAGCGTAGCTTCCTGGTGACGGCGAAGCTGTAGATAGGCCAGAAGAACTACGATCCCCAGAAGGACAAGCTTTTCTCCGGCACCGTCAAGTTGAAGCACATCCCCCGTCCCAAGATTAAGATGCGCATCCTTGGCGATTAGCAGAATGGCTGCGGGGCCAAGGCCAACAATGTCGACTACATGGATGCCCGAGGCCCTCGAGAAGCTGAAGAAGAACAAGAAGCTGGCCTCCGAGTCGCTCATCAAGCAGATTCCCCTGTCTGCTTGACCCTGGCTTAAGCAAGGCCGGCAAGTTCCCTACCCTGCTGTCGCATCAGGAGTCCATGATCGAGAAATTCAAGTCGAACATCAAGTTCAAAATGAAGTAGGTTCTGTGCATGTTCATCCCTGTTGGCCACGTGTGCATAAGTACGATCTTGGCCCTGTCGATCAACTTCTTGGTGTCGCTGCTAAAGAAGAACTGACAGAACGTGCGCTTCCTGCACGTGAAGTCTTCCATGGGCCCACCCCAGCGTCTCTACATCACGCGGCTTTCTTCCAATCTTACAATAAAGGAGAATGTCATTTAGGCAGCCTCCTCGCCCTCCTCCGCCTCCTCTTCCTCAGCTCCCTCGTCGGTTTCATCCGCTTTTTTTTGCAGTGCCGAACTCGTTCGGCTACCACCAGATTTCTTGGAGCTTCGACTTGACCGCGTTGATTTACGAGGCGCTGGTGACTCGGTCCTGCTGTACGGCAGCATATCGAACTCCTCCGGATTGAATTCCTCCAGCGTCTCCAGGCGCAGAGTGGCCAGCTCCGACCAGCAGCACGGCAGCTCTGGTTCGGCCAGCATCACGACGGGCAGACGGGCATCGCTGGCCGCTTGAACTCCCTTGGCGGTGCCATCGAAGACGAGGGTGCAATCGGGCCCAGCGTCTCCCAGTCGAGCCATGGCAATCAAGTACACATCCGGCTGCGGCTTGAAGGCCCGCAGCTCCGCATCATCCGCACAGAGAACGATGCAGAAGGTCTCGAAAAACTGCTCCCTGCCTCGGATCTTGGAGCAGTACAACGACTCGGAGCAGGAGGTGACCAGTCCCAGTCCCATGCAGCACTTACTCAGGTGGGTGACCAATCGCTCCACTCCCGGCATCAGAGGCGGATTCGCGATCAATTCGGAGGTGCGTTCGTTGAGCTCGGAAAGAAACTTTTCCCAACCGACGGGAAATTTACATTTTCGGCAAATCAATTCGGCCATCTCGGCCGTTTCCATTGGTCCGCTTTGGATCAGCAAATGTTCTGGGACTATCCTGTTATAGCTCAAAGCCAGTTCCAGGAGAGCCCTTCTGTATATGTGTCGGGTATCTGTTGGAGGAGCGTGGATGTATCAGCACGGAACGCCCGACTCTTTTGTTTCGAAAGATAACCTCACCGAAGACGGCGCTCTCCAGATCAAAAATGCAGTAGCTGATCCCCGGACTGCAGCACATAGGCGGACATCGGGCGCACTCCGGTGGAGTTTTAGGTACTTTACAGGGAGGGCTGCACATTCTCAGGTTGTCCAAGAAATTTAATAAAATTTATATCTAAAATTTCCTAATTTTAACCAAAATTTATAGGTTTTGTCATTAAAAGCAATGTCAACGTAATCAAATTTTCAACTCGCTTAAATTAAAAGCAATACTTCTACAAGCGTTATATAAATGTAGCTTTCGTGATACAATTATAATCATGGTTGCTTTTAATTTAAAAGTTTAAAATTGAACTATTCCTAACGCTTGTGCATTTTTAAATACATGGTTACTTCGATTAGTAAAAGGGAGAGAGGTATAAATTACAATGCCACTTCACTTTCTAAAAATATGCACCTGCATTTTCTTTATTTTTTCCCCTTGTATTTTTGTCACAACAAAATTTCTAAGAAGACCTTAATGATGGTAGTCCAAAATACTGGGGCCTGAAACCCTCCAAAGACCTCAGCCTCAAAGTGGCCGGAGCACTCGTTCGGATGGAGACGAGAGGATCGGGAACGAGAACCACTTGCATTCCAGCGGCCAGAGCAGCCTCCATTCCCAACAGTGAAGACTCGAAGACGAGACACTTGCTCGGCTCCGGGTTCTCATCAAACCGTGAGGCCGTTGTGAGGAAAATGTCTGGAGCGGGTTTTCCCCTCTTGACCTCTTCGTCGAACCCGCTGAGAACCACATGGTGGAAGAAGTCGAAAAGTCTGGAGTAGCGACGTGTCTTGGCCTCAAATGAGTTCCGACAGCTGCTACTGCCGATGGCCATGGGGATGTTGAAGTCATGTAGGTGCTTCAGGAGGCGCTCGACGCCTGGCAGTAACCTAATGCGCCCGAATTCGCCGCGACTCAACAGCTTGAGCTGATTCTCAAACTCAGCGCGATTCAGGGGCAGGTTATAGGTGCTCACAATGAGGTCGACCTGTTCGGTCTCCGGCTTGCCCAGGCAGCGCGTCTTCAGATCGAAGCCAAAGGTGCGTCCGAAGGGATCGAGGACCTTCTGGATGGATTCACTTCGCAATCGTTCGCTGTCTATCAACAGGCCATCCAACTCGAAAATACAGTGGGTCACCGGGTGAAAAAGGCATCGCCTCGAATAAGGTTTTATACTCTGGTCTTCGGGAGACATTTCAGAAAAAATTTCTGGAGAATTTATTGAATCTATTGAAAAATCGGGCACATGGTGAGATATAAATTTGGGGTGCTTATGTCAGCCAAACTCAAATTTGGAGCATTTGCAGAAGGCTGGGAGTCCGAATAGCTGGGGCCTGAACTCGGCCATCGAGTCGAGCACCAAAGTGGCTCCTTTTCCTTGTTCCTCGGCCACGTTATCCTCGGGTATCATGACCACCTGCATGCCAGCCGCTATGCCGCCTCTCAATCCATTCGGAGAATCCTCAAAGACCAGACAACACTTGGGATCTGCCGGAGGATTAAAGCGCGAGGCGGCCAGGAGGAAGATGTCCGGCATCGGCTTCCCTCTGCCCGGCTTCAGACAAGGATCATTTCCGCACACCACATGATGAAAAGCCAGCATGATATCCTTATGCGACGAGGCCTTTATCTCGAATAAATGTCTACTGGAACTAGTGGCAATGCAGAAGGGAATTCGGAACTCGTGCAGGTGGAGGATCAGCTCCCTGACCCCTGGTAGCAGGGAACACTGGCTCATATGTTTTAAGAAACATGCCTCGAACACCTTACAGAAATCTCCGGCCTTCACTGGAAGATTGAATTCCCTGACAATGGCAGCAGACGATTGCGTTGCCGACATGCCCATATGGCGCGTATGACACTCCTGGGTATAACTCTGGCCATATGGAGCCAATGTGTCTTGCATGGCTTTGAAGAGTATTTTCTCAGTATCTGAAATCAAAAATAAATTTTATAAATAACAAGTTCAGCTTAAGAATTTTATCGTAATATGTGGAAAGGTAGTAGTGATCTGATATCAAATATGTAAATTATGAGAGCACATTCTTAAAGCTGCAAAGGTCAATTACCCATCAAGATTCCATCGCAATCGAAGATGACATGGGTGACTGGACAGTAGCACTTTGGAGCCATTTCTAAGACGTTCTTACTGCAGCTCAAGATCAGTCCTTTCACAGCATATTTATAATTTAACCTAATTAATTTGGCGCTTAAAATGCGAGAGTCCAAAAAGAAAGTTGGAAATGTATTTCCAAATATTTAAATGTTTTCCTAATTACGGAAATGGAACGAAACGCCTGACATGATTACAAATATTTTCTGCATTCATCATACAACTTTAAAAATTTTACTTAAGTTATGTGAGTCTATTTATTATTGTAATTGTTACTGTAGTAACAATAGTTCAGGGGGGAATTAGATTGAAAAAATGGTGGGTTAGGTCTCAATGTGTTTGGAGATTAGGTCAATTAATGCTATTTCTTCCTGGTAGAAAGATCCCGAGGATGGATCTTCTTGAGTCTGCGCCTACCACGTCGTGACGCCGCCCTTCTTGCCAGCACGCTGAGGTGAGAGCTTAATTTAGACAAGTAGCAAGTGGCTTGATGAAAGTTAAATAACACAGGCCGACAAAATTTCAACAACTTCATGTTGACTAAGATATGACAGTCGATT
>JAEIIH010018664.1:0-17490 GCA_018904745.1 Drosophila orosa | reverse complement strand
TCAGCAAGCTCAGTGGCCAACGGCGGTACGATGGGCATGGGCCGCTGACATAAACAATTATTTATTATATTATAATTATGTTAAAAAGAGTTTTTTATATTGAAAGATACCTGAGATACTGATTTATTTTCCTTAATTTAGAGTTTGGGAAATCATAAGAAATCGTTATGTGAAGATGCGATGCTATAAACAAAGTCAATGTTAACATAACATTGTCAAGTGACGATTCCATAAAAAAAGTCATGTTAAGTTTTGATTTATAAATAAGTGACGATTCCATAAACAAAATCAATGTTATGTGTGCTTTTCCATAAAACAAAATTATGTTAGTGAATGATGCTATAAGGAAAGTCATGTTAACTTCCATAAACAAAGTTATGTTAACAGGCTATAGTTTTGAACTTCTCTATGGAATATTTGTCAAATAATTTGAACAATAAAGAACCCTTTTTTATAATTTAAGAAACCATATTTCCACAGACAGAACCTAAGGAACCTCTTCCCCTTTGACATTAAATTTAAATTACGAAACAATGGTTATTATTATGTGTAAAAGCACGACACGTTTACTAATCGGTTGCCTGTTGCTTGGACAGACAGAACTAGCAGATCTTGAGGTATGTTCCAGATGTGTGCTTTGATTAAAAATATAAATTCAAGAGGTGTACTCTCCCGGATAGAAGGACACGACCATGTTAGGATTTTGGTCGGCGAGTTGATTTTCGATGATTTCCACCAGGGTGAGACGCTTCCGCTCATTGGGCACCAGGACCAGCTTGAGGTGCGATTCCTTGGGACCGCACGAACACATCTTCTTGGCCTCCGCCTTGACGGTGAACTGTACACCCCGCGGCACCGCCGTCACCGAGCTAATCTCACTCCACAGGTAAATCCAGACAGACTACGGAGGTTACATATATATAAAAAACTAAACTCTATCTAAACTAGTTGAAACTTACAGTCCAAATGTTGAACATCTCCTGGCGCTGGACGTACAACAGGCGGAAGTTGGACACGACTATGTACTCGAAATTGTGGATAATCTCCTCGCAGTGGATAAAGTTGTCTGTGGTTGCATATCTACTCTTATCGACCTCCCTTTTGAAATTTAAAATATGAAATAATATATATAATATACATAAAACACAAAACTTACTTCAATATTTTGTTGCCCAGGGCGTCCATGTAACAGTAGGGTCTTAGGACAAAATCGTAGTGCTGGAAGCGTGGCGGACGCGTTCGCCTCAAAACCTCACCCGGCTCTGTGGCACGTTTTACAGCATCGAAGCTGCCACTGGCAAAGTCAACCACGCCAGAGGTAGGGCGAGTCACCAGACCAATTGCCCCCTTGCCCAATCCCTTGAAGAAGCCCTCAACGCCCTTTTCGCGGGCACCATTCATGGGTTTGGTCACAACGCCCGTCACACCATCCACAAAGCCCTGCAAGGAAATTAAATTAATTTAAAATATGAGGAAAAGAAAGGTTTCAAGGCAGCACCAACCATCACCAGGCCTTTGCTGTTGCGAGCCAGTCCCTCGTGAAAGTTCTTGGGCTTAATGTGCACACCACGGCGCCTCTTCCTCTGATATTGCTCGTCAAAGGTCAACACGGCCAGACCCTTGCCCATGGCTCCAGTGATTCTGTTTGAAATCGAACGATTTTTATATTAAAAGTTCCATTTGGTGTGTGTAACCAAAGACTTTAGAAGTTATTAAGATGAGTAACGGCCATACATTCGTTTTGATATTGCTGTATGCCTACAAGAGAGCTGCTGGCTCAAGAGCGCTCTCTTAATGACTTTTGAACAAAGTTTAAGAGAGCCTGGAGCCAGCACGAAAAAATCGTATGGGCGTTACGCATCTTAATAACTTCTAATGTCTTTGGTGTAACATACTTGGACATGGCTGCCGCAGCACCGCCCACTGTATGCCCAAAGAGTGACTTGACGCCTATAACCAGACCCTCGGCAAACTCTTGTGGTCCTTGGATGGCACCCTAAGTACAACAAGTAGTTACAGTTTATATATCATCCCTTTCATCGGGTAAGTTTACCTGGAATGGTTCGTAGAACAAGTCCTCGACACCCTTCTTGAGTCCCACTACCAGGCCATAGGGATTGCCTAGAACATCCAGTCCCAGGACAAGCACATACAGCTGCTTCAGCGTCTGACCCACATAGTGCGATACAATCTCACCGATCAGCTGCGGCTGGGTAAAGAACTGATATTCCCGCTCAAAGTAGGCCAAACGAAAGACCACATCGTTGACCTCGGTCAGCGTAACACCCACAGCACCCAGCACCGAGCCAAGGAAGCCAGGCAAAGCCTTTGAGTCGGAGCCGCCCATGGAGAAACTAAGGTGAATCTTGAGCGGACCCAAATGCAGGTTGTCATAGAAGCTTTTCTGTGCCTGCAACGAATGATCCTCGAAGAAGGCGGAGAGTGGCTGCTCAATGGATTCGACGTCCTCGAGAAACTGTTTGGCCTCCGTATCATCGCTGACTTCCGTGGCAAACAAATCCCCGATGGCCGTAAGGAACTTTATATCCACCTTAAAGTGGAATTCCTGTATGAGAAGCCTGGCGTATTTGAATTGTCGCACTGGCGAGTTGGGCATAATGCGTTGCACCATGCTGCACTCAAAGAACGGCTTGAGGGCCGTGGTATTGGCCATGCTCTTGGCGGGCGGTATGGGAGCCAACACAAAGGCGAATATGGGATCCGGGATCTGATTGTCCACTTGAATGCGATTGATTTTGATGTGCAGCTGATTCTGGTATGGCGACGACTTGCGGGACACCCAAATGGCGGGATAAAAGCAGCGTCTTATATTGCGTTCCACCGTCTTTTTCAAAATCATGCGATCAAAGTTGATCTGAAGGAGATAAATCGTTAGTTTGGCATCTTGTAAAATATGTTAATAATAATTACTGGAAACTTTTTATCCAGCTTATAAGTCTGAACATCGTTGAGCTTCTTATTCGCCAAGTACCGTTGATACTCGGCTTCAATGAGCTTATTCTCGTTGATGGTCACCTCCTTAAAGCGCTTTTTACTCGTCTTCTTCGACTCCCAGATGACGCCAGAGCTGGTGATGGCCAGATACAGGATTTCCCCACCCGATTCGTTGTTTACTAGCGAGAAACCAACGCTATGTATGCGCACATCAATGCTCTGAGTGATGGTCTGCAGGGCAGCGTTGCTCTCGGTGCGATGGGCTATGGCTTCGCTTTCGGTGAAGAGCAACACTCGCTGCAGGCCATCCAAAAAGGATACCCACAGCGCCTTCAGTCCATTCTGTGTGCTGTTAAAGGAAAGTTAACTCAATTATCAAAGATAATATATAAAATATAGTAAATCCTACACAACATCGCCAATGTTATCGCGCCTGAGGTCCGTCTCCTGCTTGTTTTTACCAAACACAATCACCTTGGAGCCGGTGGGGTCATCCCAGGCATACATGATGGTGCTCTTGGCATTCAGAATGTGCTCAGTCTTTGTCCCCTTCTCGTAGTAGACAATCTGATCGGTGGTGTGATTAATCAACATGCCGGGTGCATCGGCCGTCTTGTATTCCGTGAATGTGATATAGACGCCGCCCTCCGTGGTCTGAACATCCACATTGATGCCCCCGTACTTGCTGTCCTCCAGCTTGAGCAGCGTGCAAACCACCTCCGTGTAGTCAAAAGCCGGCGTTACCTTGCCCTTGACGCGCACCACCAGTTTGTGTTTGTTCTCCAACTTTGGCCACAGCGGCTCAAGCTGATCCGTCTCGAGGAGCAGCCAGGGATCCCCCGAGCGGGTCTTCTCCTGCAATTCAATGGCAAAGCGACATCGATTGCAAACAATATAAAAGGGGATAAAGGTGACCTGCTTGGTCAACGTGTTTTGCGTCAAATGATTGTGAACGCCAATGTGGTAAGTCTGGTTGTTTGATTGACAAGTCAACGCGCCGACCGCCCCAGCCACATCCAGGGGGATCTTATCGCTCCAGCTGCCGTTGTCGATACGAATGGATGCCTTCTTCTTGTTCGACAGCAACTTATCCCGGAAGGTCAACAGAATGGGTCCGGTATATTCGGGCGGATGGTATAGAACGTCCACAGAGGTCGATTGCGCCAGGTAACTGAGCACCAGTCCCGTCTTGTTGATCAGCCAAAAGGGACTAAATAACGTGAGCATCAAGCTGCCGTGCCGGTCATCACATCTGCGACAGAAGACAGAAGAAGATGCATATTAAAACCAATAATAAAAGAGCTCGCTGGCTACCCACTTGACATAGAACACCTTGTCCACCTTCATCTCCGAATCGTACGATGCGAACGACCAGGTGGTAAGGTCGCCAAAGTAATCCGTAATCTCGGTGGCACAGGACCAATCCTTCTCCAAGTATTGCAGCACCTAAGCGGACGATTGCTTACTTTTAGCTCATTCTCAATCCTAGTAAAGGGTATTGCACTTACCCTTATGACCAGAAAGCTCTTTGATTGCATGCTCACAGTGCCCAATCGGACGGTAGGCAAATGAAGCACAGCACCGGGCTTCACCTCCTTTTCGCCGTAGTCCAGAAACTCCTCTCGAAGGTGGCTTTGCATGCTGAAATTCATTGAGGATCGCATATTCGCACCCTCCATACTCACAGAGCAACCGGCCACAGATACCATGATTTCGATGGGCAGGCCGTTGCGCAAGTAGAGCGGCGGTCGCAGGTGAATCATATAGAAGGCGCTGAGCAGCGTATATTTGGTTGAGTACTCGTTGTAGATCTCCGACTTCCTTCGCCGGACGTTAATGTAGAGCGTTTCGAACGATTCGGTGGGATGACAGAGCACCTGTTGCGAGTAATCGCTATCTGAGAGATTCGTGTTCCAGGTAAAGCCATGCTCCGAGGCCGTGTAACTGCGCAGGGAGAAGAAGAGTTCCTTGGAGTCGGCGTAAATGTCAGGCAGCGGTACATGGAACACCTCTCCCCTCTTGGCTCGTCCCACATAAATATCCTCAAAGTTCTTCGCGGTGGGATGCGTGTTGCGTCGATGAATGTTTATGGGAGACGTGAAGTGATTGTGTATCTGTAAGGAATTGATTGAACTTTAGTTTAATAATAAATTGCTTGGTACTTACACTGACGATGCCATGAATATTGATTTTGGTGGTGCCGTATTCCAGCTTCACTTCGGAAACAATGCCCCAAGGCTCGGGCACTGAGCCATCCATTAGACTAAAGTATCTGGTATCTGATTTTGACACCGGCAACCCAATCTCCTTGTCCATGTCGCCAATCTGCGGGAAGAAAGCCAAAGCTCACAAATCTCACTACTCACAGAGTAAAGAATTAAGAGTTACCTTCACATAAAGATTATAGTCATCGACATGCTCGGACATCTTGCTGAAATCCTTGAGCTGTAGATAGGCTCGTCCCCCCGACGAAATGATGCATTTGTCAATTCCATGGGGCATAGAACTTATCGACAAGGGAATGCTGCTATTACTGGGGGGCCCCGCCTTGGCAGAGTAGTGCAGCTCGTCCAGCGTAAGCATGCCCTTACGCAGGTTCAGGCTAACGTCGAGGCCCGTGTCATTCTCCAGCACATACGGCGCCATGATGCCCGGCTTGGTCAGACCCTCCTCATCGATGGCCTGCGAGAAGGCCTCGCCCAGCTCGCCCAGCAGACCCAGACAGGTCTTGCTCAGGGTTATCTCAAGCGTCTGCTTCGAGCGGATATTCATGTACATGGCTTGCTGCTGCTCGTCCTCCTCAGAAATCCTCAGATCGTTCTCCACCTTCTCCATGCCCATATCAAACTTCAGTTCCCACGGCTCATACTCACGGATGCCATCCTCGCTCACCACCTCGTTCATCTCGATGATTGGCTCCCACTCGGCCAGGTTTTGGTTGTAATAGTTCTGTAATACGTTACATAATTAAATATATATAAATTCTTATGCCAAACCACTTACCATGCTTATGGTCAGTGAGCCCTCGGCAGTAAGATTGCTGCTCCAATCCTTGAAGACGGCCATTAGGCGGGTTTCCAGCGAAATGAGGGGCTTGGTGTAGTAGCCAACGCCGGACTCAATGGTAAGCCTAACGCTGGGCATCTCAATGACGCACTCCTCATGTTTGGTGTCCTCATGAATGCTCATCCTCTTCTTCGAAGCTTCGACTTCCTGCAGTGTCCGGGTGAACCAATGGTCGCGGCTTTGCAAGGGTTCCTCTTGCCACAGAGTTGAAAAGTTTCGCGAGGCGTCGGCCTCTTCTTGGTTGATTTCTTCCCCACTGCTAATGCTCACCATGGCCTTGTTCAGCAGCTCAATGGTGGCCGGGGACACGTTGATGATGATATCGCTTAGTTTTAGGCAAATGTGCATGCCCTCCTCCTCGGGCGTGGAGCCCTCCAGGCTAATCACACACGGAAAGATGATGTAGTGGCGGGTAATCTCGCGTCGATCGGGCAGAAAGGAGCACATGTACATATTAAGAGAATTTATTTCGCCACTGATGGTATACCTGTCGTTTATGCCGAGTAAATTTAGACTAGCACGGGCCTACAAAGGTCGGTGAAGAATTAAACCCCAAAAATATATTAGGTAATCATGCGGCTTACACTGAAAATGATGCAACTGGTGTCCAGAAATTCCAGACTCTCCACCAATATTATTTCCGGTTCCTCAATGTACATTTTGTAGTTGACCTTTTTGGTTACAACTAGATAACCCGAAAGACACAAGTTTTGTAAGTAAAGAAGAGTTGCTTATTCCTTTTAATTATAAATATAATTACCCAAGGACTCCATTGGCATGCTTTCGTTAGTTGTTCCATGGGATGGGCGCCAGGTTGACCGAACCTCTGGCACCGAATCCTCCGCTGGTAGACGCTTCACCTTGGGGGCTGCCGGCGATGTATGTTTTTCGTCAGCCGGCAGGCTGAAGAAGGGGGAAAGCCTGAGCAGAAAGTCAATGCAGACGATCAAGTGAAAGCCGCGCATACGGACCTCAGCTGTAAAGAAGAAAGAGAAACTTTACACTACAAAGGATTAACAACAGATACACCTTAAACACCCTACCTAAGGTGTCGTTCTCTTTCATAATCGCTCTTATATCAATCAGAAAGTTACGATCTTTGGAGCAGAGTTCAATGATCGCGTCCGGTTTCATATTTGGCTTCCCCCAATCCTTGCGCCTCAAATACTGCCGGACTTGAATTTCTGAGCTGCTGCGCGTATCGTCCACTTGGATATTGCACAGACCCACCGAGGCGTTCATGGTGCCATTGTCCAGCGTGGTGGCATCAATCGATAGGCAATAAATTCCGAACCGAGCCAGTCCTTCGTCTTCACCTGAGACCACCACATTTAGGTTGGGAAACGCACAGTTCACTCGGGTTTACTTACTCTCCATTAGGTTGATGACAACGCCATCGAACTTAAAGTTTAGCTTCATGGCCTCGACATTGTTTTCTGTGCTAAAGGCAAGTGTGAAGCGACTTGCGCGATTCCCAAGGGAAAGCCGCCTTTCCGCTGGCCTGGGCATCGGCTTGGGGGGTTCCTCTTCTTTGGGAGGAAACTCATCCAAACCCTCGCTTAGATTGCAGTTCATAACCATCATCACCAAAGCATAATCATTCGCAAACAAGGTGAGCTGTGGTTATTCGATTTATACAAAAACAAAAATATAAACTTGATTAAAACTTACCTCAATTTTCTTGAGGTGACCCGAGAGACTGAGCTCGGGCACATCCTTGTACCAGCCGAAGGAGAGATTCCGGTTGACCAATAAGGTGAAGTTCATGGGATTCATTATGTTGGAGTGAGATATGTAGCCTACCGCAGAGTCGATTTCTAAACAAAAAGAGCAATCCAGATAAAGCATAAATATCGAGAAAACTATCGTTCTTATCGAAAATATCGTACAATTTAATATATCGATTTTTTAAATAGCGAAAAATAGCTAATATTACGTTGAAATATGTATTTACTATCACAAAAATGTATATTCGATCTCTTGGGTTGATTGGTTTGATATGGGAATGATTAGGGATGTAAGTTGAGAATAATAATCGTTCTTATCGAAAATATCGAAAATTTTAACATATCGATTTTTTTTAGGTACCGAAAAAATACACATTTAACCAGAAAGTATATTTTTATTATAACAAAAATGTACATAAAATCTATTAATCCGATTATAAGGGTCTGATCAGCGATGTATACCGAGAGAAATATCGTTCTTCTTATCGTTCTTATTGAGAATATCATAAACTTTAATATATACATTTATTAAATAACGTAAAATGACGCATTTAACGATAAAATGTATATTAATTATCACAAGCAATTTCTAATAAGAAAGCAATACATTTATGGGTTTTAGGGGTCCGATTAGAGGGATGTATATCAAGATAAATATCGTTCTTATCGAAAATATCGTACATTTTAATATATCGATTTTTTAAATAGATAAAACTAACGCATTTTACGTAAAAATATTATAAAAATGTATATTCGATTTCTTTGTGCGATTATATGGGTCAGATATATGTACATTTATCGCACACAAATCACAATGATAAAACATATATCAACTTTTTATTCATATATAGCGAAATTCCACTCACCATTAACTTTGCCTTGATTGCCATCCATTATGGTCACTTTGGATAACTTTATATCTAATATGCGCAGCTGGGCCTTATCAATGACCGCCTCCTCATCTTCGCTTTCCACATATATCTCCTCCGCGTTGTTCGTCAGCTCCATCAGTCCCAAGTCAAGGGCCAAGGCATTCAAGGACTGAGAACTAGTGGGCACTATGATAATAGGAGCCTGTATGCGAATATTAAGCTTCATGCGCGTTGCCGTTTCATAGGCATTCATGGCTCTCTGACGGGCGTTTTCTGCTGCATTAGCGCTGGCCTGCGTTATGGCTTCCTCCGCCGTTGAAAAGTGGTCTACGAAGTTCTGCAAAGAGTCAAAATAACATAAAATATAATATATAAATAACAGAAGTAACTCTCTTACCAAGACACCTGCAACGAACCAATTAAGGAAGATAATTCTTAAGCAGCCAATGTCCACAGTGATCTTCATATCGTCCGAGTTGTTCATGAGGTTCTCCTGCTTATTGAAGAGCACCACCTGGCAGTAGAAGGCGTCCTTGCCCACAATAGTCAGGATCTAAAGGGGTTATAGGGGTTAATACTACCACCATCACTAATAGAGGAAAGCCCTTACATTCTTGTGTATGGTTTGTGGATTTAAATCCAGAACCGCTATGTTCTTAAGGCCAATGTTGACCTCTGTGTAGGCACTCTTCATGATCACCTTGGCCACGAACTTGCTCACATTCAGCTCGGTCAAGTCACGGTTCTGCGAGGTGAGCTTCAGACCCACTTGATCCAGATTTGCTATAATAAGAACCTTTACTATATCCATGTGGTCAAAACGCTGATTCTTGCGGGGTTTCTTTTGACTTGTAGTCGCTACCGGTTCCTCTAGGGTAACGCTCATCTTTTCCTGGATGCCATCGCCGCCCCCAGCTGAACTTCTCGTAAAATCCTGTGTGCTACGTCTGGATATTACGGCATCCATATCGCTTTGGAATTGGTTTGCCATTTCCATGAGTTTCAGCAGAAACTCCTGGTGCAGCACAATCTGCAACACCTCAAAGTTGGCCATAATCAGCTGCTCTGTGAAGTCGTATTTTGTGCTGAACTCCGGGGATATTTTGGCTACCATTGTGCAGGAGACGGTCAACAGATAGTTGGAGCTATTCTCCAATTTCGGTGTGAGAATCATGTCTACCGTCTCCGAGCCGCCGAACTGGCGTATGTTTATGTCGCCCAGTCTGTAAAGAAATAGCAATTCATTTCCCAGCACATTTGAATGTGAATGTGCATCTACTCACTTGATTGAGGCCATGGACTCGTAGGTTTTCGCTACGAAATAGGCCTCCAGCCGCAGAATATCAATGGAAAGAATTTCAACAGTCTCCGCTAGGACTTCCTTCGATCCGCTAGACTGCAAGAGATCGAAATATATCTCTCCCAGACTGAAGTTAACCTCCATTTGGGTGTATTGCGTGATCTCTTCAGCGGCCACCTGTGACGTGGTTGCCACAACGTTCTTTTTATTCATCTCCTTGTTTAAATACGGTGATACGGGCATCGTGCTGCGCCTAGTGTCACGCTGCACTGGCTGCTGTGGTTTTGGTTGTTCCTGCTCTTCATTCGCCATGCTCATGACCACTTTAAGGGCAAGAATAATGCGATCCTCCGAGACATTGAACAACACCCTTGGCAGATCAATGTCCACCTTCATCTTGGGCAGCCGCGGATCGTTGTCGATCACACAAAGTGCGGCAATTACTTGCAGGGAGATGGGTCGCAGTATATGCATCTTTGTGGATTCAACTTGCGTTAGGGCCGGCTGCCACAATTCTCCAGGCTGGACTACCAGCATCTGCATACCTCCCACTGTGATGGTGTACCTGTCATAGGCGTTCTCCATCAAAGTCTCTAGAATATCGAGCTCCTCTTCGCCGGCGGAGAGCATGTTGAAGAGATTGCGATGAGTGCTGGACACTTGCACATCGCCCAGGCTCACCACCAACATTGACGTCTCGTCCTCTCTGTATACTCCATTATCGGGCAATATCAAAATGTTCGGCATGAGCCAGATCTCTAAATCCATCACCGTTTTCTGGTCAATCATATATTGCATGCCGCCGGTCGATCGCTCTTTGATGTTGGAAATTTGTGCATTGGCCGCATTTTCTAATTGGGAAAGCTGCACATCTTCCGGCCTCTTGAAGGCGGAGACCAAAGCTAGGACGGTGGGTTCATTGTACACAATATGCAGCGGACGTGTCACCATTCTTACACGCTGATCGCACTCTTTGTCCAGGGGATTCGTCTCGAACATAAATTCCAAGAGATTGAACCCCCCGGTGATCTTTGACTCTATCAGCAGAGGAGTGTAATCTCCGGTTTTGAAACCCGTTGCCCTGAGCTCCCTTATGCTGGCGATTAAGCACATGGCTCCCGCAGCCGGTCGCTGGGTAAGCAATGCCGTGGTCATCGAGAACTGGAGAAGGACCAGCGAGGGCAGGTCTTGATATTCCCAAGACTCCTCGTGTCCCCTAGTCTCCTCCTTGTACAGGCCCACTTCCAGGGTAATCAGTTTAAAGTTCATCTTGATGGCCTCGTAACTCTCCGGCAGATCCGTGGGATTCACATTCTTTTCGTAACCAATTGCCATGTACATCTTGGCCTTTTCCTCGCCCGTCATTTCGTTTTCAAACTTAGCCGCTGCGAATTAAAGGGAGGTTTTAATTTAAAAATATCCCTAGAAATCTATTTTAGTTACTTGCCAAAATTCTGGCCTTCCTTTTTGGCATTGCCACCCCTGCCCCAGCCACTGAACCATCCCTTCTTCTTCTCCTGTGGTACCTCGCGCAGCTGTGCAATATCAATATTGACCCTTTCCCGTATTAGCAGAAGATTAAATATGTCCAGTTTCTGCTCCAGCAAATTGCAAGCTTCAACCAAAGAGGCAGGCGGTTTTTGGCTCAGGCAATGCTCTTTGTATTTCTGAAAAGGTATATCAATTAGTATTTGGTTTAAATATTAAACAAAGTCAAAGAACAACAAACCAGCGCATAAGTGCGACATCGTTGGCGATGCTCCTGGATGTACTTCCAAGTCCAGGTTATTTTGGGCCTCCTCACATGCTCCTCCAGAATAGAAGTTATGGCAAATCTCCACCATTCTTTGGCATGTCCCTTGATGGCTATTTAAATGAAATAAATTACCAATTGCTGGGATAGAGAGACTCCAAGATATTTACGTGTGTTGTATGGACGATATTTGCGATAGGGCATGGCCAGCTGTTGGCGATTCATGGCGTCACCCAGCTTGGTGAGATTTATAAACTGCTTGTTGGTCAGGCCCACGTTTAACATTTCCATCTCTACAGTTAGATCGATTTTTGGTGTCTGGAAAGGAGGCTCATCCTGGTCAGGCTTCATGTTCAGCTTCAGTTTGGCATTGCAAGAGATGGGACCCACAACTGCAGAATGGTAATAATAAATAACATAAAATATATTATATTTTATACAACTTTCTTACCGTAATGATAGTCGGTTGGCTTGAAGTCCTTTCGTGCAATGTTTGTCTTGAACAGCTCGGCCAGCTGGCTCTTATCTTGGCCATAAAGCTGACCGCCGCAGTTCAGATAGGCGGACAGGCAAGAGAGATTCGCTATTTTGAAGACTTGCGCTTCCAGCTGCTCGGCCAAATAGCACTTTTCCCAATCAGAATCGGTGGTATAGAGTTCGAGCTCATCCATTGATATGCCAAAGGAGAAGGGACTTCCCGTTGTGGTAATGTCCTCGTACCTCAAGTGAACATTGGTGATCTGCACTTGCAGATTGTTGACAATTTGGGCCGTTAGCTTCTCGGCAAAGCCAGCCTGGGGCTTGGGAAGATCTAGAAATGTTAGGATTTAACAATTAAAAGGCTTTTAAATTATATTTATTCTAGCTTCTTGCTCACCCTTTTCCAGCTCCTTTTTGCGAGCTTCCTCCAGAGCATCCATTGCCGCCTTTTTTAGTTCCATCTCATACTTGGCCTCCTTTTCGGCATTGTACTTAATATTATTATTGGGCGATACCAGGACATAGAAGCCTTCAATGTTGACGGTAACCGGTTGAGTGTACAGATGCTTCCAGGGTATCTTGAGCATAAGTTTTTCTGTAAATCCAATTAAATGGCTTATGAACTTGGTTGAACTTTTAATTAACTTTAAACTCACCCAGGTAGCCGTAGACAATTTTCACGGGCAGATCCAAATCATCCAAAGCAGTTTCGCGTATCCTGAGGCCTTGCAGGACCACATCACCTGCCGATACAAAGATAGAAATGATTCCATTAGTCTAAATACATTCAGTAATATAAATGCTGATTATTTCCGAAGGGAGTGAAATGCACAATGGTTTAATTTCATAAGGAGGTCACACGCAATACTACTTATTTGTTCACCTCCCCAAATGCCGATTTTCAGATGCTTCCGATCCAAGTTCTCAATGTAGTCGCCCAGGACCTTGTTCAGCACATCCGCAACCAAAGACTCAAACACCATCTTCTATCAGATTTTCCTATTGATTTATTTTATGAATTCCAATCACTTGTGAGTTTTTTTTTTTTAATACTTTTGGTTTGTGTGCTGAGATTTGATGAATTCCAATCGCTTTTATTTGATTTTGTTTTTTTAATACTTTTGGTGTGTGGTCTAAGATTTTTGGAAAATGTACTTAAGTTCAGAAACAAAAATTAAATTAAAAATTAACAATTGTCCTGTCGTTTCATAGGCATGACAAAATGTAACACAATTCGCCAGGCCTTATTTATTTGACTTCGAAGTAAAAAGCAGATTGAAAAGTGTAGAAGGATAAAAGTTTTACATCTCCAACGTTATCGTTTTTTCAATTTATTTATTTTTTTTTCAATTTTTTACAGATAATAAATGGCCAACTTTTAGTGCAAACAAACACGATTTTTTTTCTAAGCATTTAAAAACAAAAAATAAAAAAACAGGCTACCTTTAGGGGCGAAAATACATTTCCAGAAATGAAATCTTTTTGGTTTTTGACTTCCAGGTAAGTCTTTATATTCATGACACAGCGAGGGGCTGTTTTCAAACCGTGAGTACAAAAAACAGTTGCCATCGGCAGAACTTATAATATTTTTATTTCAACTTTGGATAATATTTGATCAAACCTTCAAACCTTACCTAATTAGATATACTTTAATGCGATAATGTACCTTATCACAGAAAGAGAATTCTAAAAATTACCTATTTTTACGGCAAAAAAACCGTAATGTAAATGGTAAATGGTGTATAAATAAAAGTCATGTTAAGTGGCTATGCTTTAAGCACAGTCATGTTAAGTGACCATTTATAAATAAAGTTAAAGTACTATGATATAAACAAAGTCATGTTAAGTAACGATTTGTAAAAAAAAAGTCATGTTTTGTGGCGATTTATAAATAGTCATGTTAATGTACGATGCTTTAAGGAAAGTCATGTTAAGTGTTCATTTCCATAATGTACGATGCGATAAGGAAAGTCATGTTAAATTCCACAAACAAAGGCAAGTTAATCAATTTTTTCTGTCGAACAATTTCATTAAACATTAGCATAAACATAATCATTAACAGTGTAAGTATACAATAAATAAAATAAAAAATGTACCAGATTGTTATGGGTTTCCCATTTGTTTATAACTATATAGCCGCGCTGCCATCTTTATAAATTAATAGGCTCCAGAACTCACCATGGCTAAACAGTAAAAAAGCTGGCAGCACTGTATCATAAGCGATATAATTTTTGCGGCAAAAATATATATTTAAAAAAGTTCTAACTAAGCCATCAAATCCCCCAAAGAAGATCTCAAAAATGCTGATTTTAGGGATTTTAAATCGACATTTTTCCAAAAACTTAGCATAAGTAAGTCCAAAATACGTATCCAACCCCACTTGATCTCAGAGACTACAAGATCTGGAAGCTATATATTTTATTTATTTATTTATAAACGAATAATATTTGACCTGTGTTCCTGTGTGACCTTGTCCTTTGTAACCTGGTTTTCCTACTCTCCATTCGATCCACTGGCCATGCTGGACTCGTTCATGTGGAACTGGATCAGGTACGTGGTTCTGGCTTCCAGCCATGGAAAAAAGCGTACTAATCGACATTGAAGAAACCGACAAAATTGCAGTGGATTCATTGGTGGAGCAGCTGGAGCGAAAACTGGGTGACCTGGCCAAAGGAAAATTTATTGAAATTATTATTAAGTATTTATTATTAAGTAACAATGAACCCACCTGAGCGTTGTGGCTATCATTTCGCATCTCCTAACGTAGTCTTCAAGCCAAACAAGGTCATAATAGGGTCTCCAGGTCTACCATCTACCTTTAAAACAAAAAAAGAATGTTAAATAAAAGTTGTAAATGTCTTAAGCCTACAAGTATGCATTACAAAATACTTTTAAAATTGTGCTTAAATAATAATAATAAATAAATAAATAAAGGAGGTTCAAGAACCTTTTTATTGCGAAATGTTTAAGATAAAGGAAAGGAAAGGTATAAATTTACGATTTTAAACGGAAAAAATATTACAACTCAATTTCTCCCAAACTGAGAAAAACTACCTCCCGATGAACTACATTACAATGATCTAATACTTTTCATAAATAAATCACAACAACATCCTTGATTTAATTAGAAATAAAAGACATCTTGACTTTCCTTGACTTCTCACCTGCCTAAGTTGAGTGCAAAGGTGGCCCACGACGAATTTCGGTAATGTATGTATGGCTTTTGTATTCCAAACCCGAAAAAATCCCCTAGAATTGATATTCGGCACTGGAAAGTAACCGTAACCAAGGGCACACACCGCGCCGTCAACCCATTGAAAAGCGAAATTTAATTAATTAATCGGTACAACGATAAAGAGTCGTATGCCATATGTGTTTGGGGTACTTTTTTGTTTTTAGGAAATTGGGTCATTGGTCAGTTTGAAGATGACATTGCATCAGAATTAAAATCGCAGTGATTAATAAGACAATTCTCGGAAGTTGTGACTGGGAAGCATGAGATAATGGAGGTTATGCTGAGGAAAAGCAAAGCTGATTGTGTAGTTTACACAGCTCCAGTGAAAAAATGTGAAGTACTTGGGGGATTTTCTTAACATTACAAATAAAAACAGCTTGTTTTTACAAGTTATTTTAATTAGATATATATTTTTTATTTTCGATTATTATATAGTTTAGTATTCATTCTCGGAATGAAGCTCTGGCATTTTTTGTTCTTTGTGCGTTGATTGTGGCTATAAATAGTATTTCCCTCCTAATCATAATTGGGGGACATATATGTAGGTAGTTCTTTTAGGCTAAAAATGGTCATGATGAATATACATATTTGTGGTAATACTCTAGTTGTAGCAGTCGAAAGTCACGTCACAGATAAGACTTATTGCAGTCAGTCGGGTTAGGAACTGGGCAAGAGTTGCAGCAATACGATTTTTTTTTTTTGGGTTAGATACACTAATCTTTGGCCTTTGACTAGAGATCGAGACCCTGCTTCTTCTCCTTCTTCTCCGCCTGGTTCTAAATGCTCACATTTATGGCATTCTTAATCACAATATTGCCGGATACTCCGTGCTGAATGGTGAGATTGCTGTCGATCTCAATGCTGCCTCCCTTGGAGGCCTCCTTTGGCTTGTTTTGGGTCTTCTGAGATCGCGTGCTGGGCTTTTGCTTTCTATTGCCGCTAAGATCGAGGGATCTCACCACCTTGAGCAGACCATTGCAGCCTATGTAGTCCACAGCCTGTTGAGGCGAATCACTGCCCAGGTAGATGCGTCCATCGTTCCCAGTGTACTTCAAGGAACCACTATTACTCTGAATCTTTAGGCGTGTGGCATTGCCAATGATCTGAAGACTGCCGGAATTGCTGATTATACGTATCCGGTTGCCATTGCCAATGATGCGCAGATCCCGGGTGTTGTTCTCAATGCGATACTCCTTGTGGTTGCCCACCAGATCCTTGCTGGCATAGATAGTGGTTTCCGGGTGCGACGTGGTGGTATTCCGCTTTGGGGGGGCTTTACCCTGCGCCTTCTGGCATGTGGAGCAGTCGTCATCGTCATACGAATCGCTGGCCGAATCGGTCTCTATCACACGAACGCCCATGTTTTTTTGTTGTTTTGTGTGTGAATTACCTCAGTTTTCGGTATGGTTGCTGTTGTTATTCGATTGTTGTTTCTTTCCGCTGCTAATCACTCGCAAAAATCACCGTCTCTTCTTCGCTTTTCAGTTAGCTCATTCTCTGAGGTCTACTATCTCTCTCTCCAATTTGAACTCTCCTTCTCTTTCACTGGGGGATCTCTACACGTGATGAGCAATCCGTTGGATGTCACAGCTGCTGTTTAAGGTCAAAAAATATCCAATTGTTGTGTGCTTCCGTTGTGGGGATTTCCCTTCTGCTTTTTTTTTACGTATTTTACGGGTTTGCTTTCGCTTTGAAATCGCGGAAATCGCGTTTGCTGCTGCTGCTGTGTGTTTAGGGAACGCTGGCGCTTTGGCTATTGAACGATATCGCCGCCTGGGTAGCCGCTTTTATACCAGCCGAGCGGCTCTACGACGGGGCTTTTTTATTTTGCCGGAGGGCCGCCGGCAACGGCACGGAAATCACCTCGTAGGCATGAGAGTATCGAATTTTGAGACACTCTGCCACCTGCGAAGGAATGACACCTTTGATAAGGTCGTTTTTGGGTCTTTTGTTTTTGGCTATTTAGAGGTGACTAAGCGCCACCATCTGGCTAAGGGGTTTGGCTATCTCTGCTCATTGGCCATGATTATTCACAGCTGTAAATCCAAGGTTTTTGACTCAGAAACTAATTGTTTGCATTGAGAAATCACCTGAAGATATGG
>JAEIIH010018663.1:0-15472 GCA_018904745.1 Drosophila orosa | reverse complement strand
AGGCCTAAAGCTTAAAGATTGTAGGAAATATGGCTTAAAGATCCTAAAAGATCGAGTTTTAAGTTGGTTTAAGAATTTAAAGCAGCGAGGGGCACGCTGTGGCGCAATTTGCTCAAGCTGCTTAAACCGTTATCTTTTTTTCAGAGGCAGCTGCTCAAACCGTTATATTTTTTTCAGAGGCAGCTGCTCAAACCGTTAGATCTCGTGCCCGCCGCTGATTCAAAGAGTGAAAGACAAAAAAACCTTCCGTTATCCTAAAAAATAGGAAACATTAATAGAAAAGGAACATAAAACCAAGGAATATGTGCATATGCAGAGTCTAAATATCGCAAATTTTGGCGCCGCCCACACCTGCATGCAGTCACAGTCACCAGGCAATGTGTGCGAATATATCACAACGATCCCCATTCCGACAGACAAGGCCAACCACGCACGCAGGGGGGTCAATGGAATGGAGCGCTGCCGAATGGATGAGCACCTCCTCCACTTCCACTCTCTCTCTCTCTTTCTGCCTTTCCCGCTGCATTGGAAACAGATAAGCCTCTTGCCCCGCTCCCCTTCCCCAACACCGCTGTGACCCGTAACACTCAGACACTCAAGCACTCGTCGTCGGCTTCCAGTGTGCGTGTGTGTGTGAGCGTGTCTCACTTATTTTGGAATGTGCAAAACAAAAAAAAAGAAGAAAGAATGGAACGCGTTTATTTTTACCAGCAACTGCGCCACAAAGATCTGTGCTTTTCCAAAAAATTCTAAAAAAAAAACAAGTAAACAAAAAGAAATTAAGAAAAAATGCGGGCACACCTACGTACGTACATACATGCACATACAATATTTGCGGGTACATAAGCATACATTTTCGAAAATCAAGTGTCACAAAAGCCAGAAACGCATTTCAAATTTCACCATGAGCCGCCAGCAGCCAAGACCCTCTCGCCGATCCCCGCCAGAAAGTGACCCACTTAATGGCTCCGCTACCCCCTTCCCTCCCTCTCTGTTGGCTTACCTGGCCGATTGACGCTCCTGCGTCGCTCCAGCATAATGAAGTCGCCATCGCCTACGCCGCACTGCTGCAGCGATTGCTTGTTGTTGGTCAGCTCGCGGCCATTGAAGAGCACTGCTATTTGAGACACCTCCGCATCGATCTCCATGGCACACAGCGCCTTGAGGTTCTCCAGCTCCAGATCCTGGGCCACATCCAGGCAGAAGACCTTGTCATCGCTGGTGGTCACTGTGATTTTCATTGCTTCTGCCGCTGCCGCTGCCGCTAATGCTGCTGCTGCCTGCTGTTGCTGCTGCTGCTGCTTCTGCTGATCCTTGATCCTTAAAAAACACTCGCTGGGTTGTGGCGGACTTGTTATCTCGGCCGTATTCCCCTTTTATTGCCGTTTGAGCTTATAATTCTTCTGCTTCTGCTGCCGCTGCCGCTGCTGCTGTTGTTTTGCCACAGCGAAAACGCCGCCTCCGCAACCAGGGTTGCATGGGTGGGCGCGATATCGATGGTTCTTTGGCAAATGCTCGCGGGAATTTAATTATCGCTTAATTACTGCATACTTGTGTTTATTTGTTTTGTTTATATTTATGTTTATTTGTGGGAGCTAAAAAAAAAAAATGGGCGATAAATTTGGGAGGAGATGTCGAAAGGTAATAAATTCATGCGACACATTTTACAAAACAACTCGGTAAGAGTTATAAAATTCAAAGCTTTTATTTAACTAAATGATAAATTACATTTTTAATTGTACTTTTTGTAAACTTGTGTAGAAATTCATAGTTTTATATTTTAATTCCTTTGTTTTTTGCATACATTTAGGTGGCTATCGATGTATATCGATGATTGGCGTGGTGCCATCGCTAGGTGGCTGAAAATTTCTTGTATTTACTTTACTCGATTGGCCCAACTGGTGACTGTGACTTACCTGGAGCGACTTAGAGGCTCCGTCTGTTGTGCGTTAGTTATTTTTCCCTTCAGCAGCTGCCAGAGATTAACCCATTAAGCCGTCATGTCCACGCAGCATGCGGAGAACGAGGAGATTCCAGCGCAAAAGTCCAAGCGACCTTCAGGTGAAAACCCAATTCGATTCCATTTCCACACCTCGCACTTCCACTCCCCACTCACACAAGCGCATGTAACAAGTTGCTCTGTGCGTGATAAGGGGGCACAGGGAATGACTAATGTCCACTTACTGGCTCAGCTTATTGGTTGTGCGTTAAATCGATATTCCGCACCTCGTTCCATTCCCCTTTCCGCATCCTATGAGGTCACAACGCTGGCCTGTCTAGTTGCTAACCTGCTTCTCCTTTCTACCTTTCCTTAGATTCGGCCTTCAAGCAGCAACGCCTGCCCGCCTGGCAGCCCGTACTCACCGCCCGCACCGTCCTCCCCACTTTCTTTGTGATCGGAGTGCTCTTCATACCCATTGGCGTCGTCTTGCTGCATTTGTCGAACACGGCCAATGAGCATATCATTGACTACACCTGGTGCAGCAATGGGAGCGTCAATTGTTCGGATTTTCTGGAGAAAAACCCGGGTGGTCAGTGCAACTGCGCCATAAACTTTACCCTTCCCAAGGATTTCAATGTGAGTTGTTAACTTGTGCAGCAGCAGCAACAGCTCTCCTAACCCTTGTAAAAACTTTTTATTTAAAGGGCGTGGTGTACATGTACTATGGCCTGACCAACTACTATCAGAACCATCGGCGTTATGTGAAGTCGCGCGACGATGAGCAGCTGCTCGGACGCCTTTCGCAGACGCCCAGCTCGGACTGCATACCCTTTGCCATCGATCCGGACACCAATAAGCCAATTGCGCCCTGCGGCGCCATTGCCAACTCGCTGTTCAATGGTGCGTTGTGTCCAAACCTTCAATCGAAGCAAAAACTAATCAAAGATTCCTCTTTTAGACTCGCTTTCCCTGTCGCAGGCTGGCTCTAACATTAAGCTGCTTAAGACTGGCATTGCGTGGCCATCGGATAAGCGTGTGAAGTTCCGCAATCCAGAGGGCAACCTCAACGTTTCCCTCCAGGACTTTGCCAAGCCATTGTTCTGGCAGAAGGGTCTGGCCGATCTGGATCCCGAGAATCCGGAGAACAATGGTTTCCAAAATGAGGATCTAATTGTGTGGATGCGTACCGCCGCTCTGCCCAGCTTTAGGAAGCTCTATCGCCGTCTGGATCAGAGTGAGGCCACCTATGCCAAGGGTCTCAAGGCCGGCGATTATACGCTGAATGTCAAGTATCGTAAGTGGAACTTTATGCGGATGCAAGGAGCTGTTAACTATAACTATCTGTATTCCCTTGCAGAATATCCTGTGGTCTCTTTTGATGGCACCAAGCGCATGATTCTGTCGACCACCTCGGTTCTGGGTGGCAAGAATCCTTTTCTGGGCATCGCCTACATTGTCGTAGGCGCCATTTGCATCACCTTGGGCCTGGCCCTGCTCTTTATTCACGTTCGCTGCAGTCGTAGGTGAGCCAAATGTCCTCATTATCCTCATCATGCTCTCCAACCTCCTCCTCATCCCATTTCCTGTGTCCCCACCCGATACCTTTGCACTCCTTAGAACAGTGAGCCTTAGACCGCCGGGTAAGAGGTCAGGGAAAAGAAGCCCAGAAGCCAGCGCCACCTAACCGAAGTCACCACCACCACCACCACCATCATCACCATCATCATCATGATATCTCAAGGCCATATTAAGCTATTGCCGGTGCGCGATAAGTATAGATGATGTTCAAGTAGAAGAAGCTAGCTTATCGCGGGCCACTGGCCAACAAAAATAAAATGATTGACAAGGCATTTTTTAAGGGCTCTTGAACTAATCGAATGTTTCCGTTCTGTTTTCCACCAGCAGCAACATGGAGATGATCAACGTGAATCCACACACGCAGTACTCTTAGGCCCGGCACCACCGCCACCATCACCAAGAGCAGCAGCAGCAGACAGCATTCCCCGGCTGCTTCACCTATAGCTTTAGTAGAATCCATCTGTTTTAAGCCCTAACCAGCATAAAGTAGTCTTTATTGACCAACTCTCGCACCCTGTGTTCTTCTGCGCCTTGTGTGTTGATCCCCATCCCCCAGGAGCTGGCTGTGCCCCCACCCTTTTTGTTAATGAATCCCCATTTCGTTTGTCCGCTTGCGCAACCCCTTACAGGATTTGTGATTTTTTTTGTTTGTTACTCTAACTTATAACTTGTAGCCTTGCGCATGACACCACAGGGAAGAAGCCCCCACACGAACTTCCACCATTTATGCTTTACAAAAACTGGCAAAGAAATAATCTATCACATTGTGCCGTTTGCCTGAAATATTACTACGTTTCTAAGCGCTAATAAACATTTTGTAATGACCACAGGTCAGTTGTTTTTATCTTTAATTTATCCACTTTAGTTTCATTTAAAGAGAAGGTTATTGTTCCTAAAGAAAGGAAAGATTTGGGACAGCCTTAAGTAGGTGTGTGTACACTTTCTGGAAAGATTTTGAAATAAAATAAGTAAAGCACAAGAGCACAAGCTAATAAACATTTTGTAATGACCACAGGTCACTTGTTTATATCTTTAATTTCTTTAATTTAGTTTAATTTAAACAGAAAGTTGTTCTAAACAAAGGAACGATTTAGGACAGCCTTAAATAGGTGTGTGTACACTTTCTGGATAGATTTGGAAATAAAAAAGCAAAGCACAAGACCAAGTTTCATCAGGAACCTTTGTTTATGGATGGAACTTCAAGATCACAGCCCTGATATACTACATTCTTACAACTCCCAACTCCACCAACCAAGAAAGAAAACGAGCTGCGGTTTTTCTATATTTTCGGTTTACATTCCTTTTATTTTCTTTTCGATTCTTCAACGCGTGAGGGACAAAAGTTTACTTATATATGATGCATTTCTTGTTTTTTTTTTTATATTTTATTTTGTACGTTTTAGACTACAGTTTCAGTTATACATATTAGAGATTTCTTAAGCATAGGTTTTACATATAATGCCGTTGTTTTGTGTTGTGTTTTGTTTGTTGTGTGTCGCGATTAGGCTCTTCTTCCTCAAAGAGTTTCCATCTACCTAGCATTGACCTTGGTCTTCCTTGCACAGAGAAAGGTGTGAGAAAACACCGCAAGTGTGTGTGTGAAGCCCAGAAATTGTAAGAAATTAACAAACGAATAGCTGAGAGTCAGAATAAATCGAGTGATCACAGCCTAATCACGAGCAGAGGTCGTGGAAAATCTGTGTGGTGCACCGTTTATACTGCTTTTCCCTTTAAATGTTGAGAATGTCAAAGATTTCTGAATTCTTCTACGAAATTTTGAAAATATTAAGACTGGTAAGTGGTTTTCTGAGTCGGAATAAATAACTCCCCGCAGCCTAATCACGAGAAAATTTGAAAATCTATACCGTGTATACTGCTTTTTCCTTTAAATGTTGAGAATGTCAAAGATTTCCGAATTCTTCTGCGAAAATTTCCCTTAAACTGTGGAGATGTCAAAGAAATGGGAATTCTTCTACGAAATTTCGGAAATCTTTCTACTGGTAAGCGGTTTTCTGATCGTATTTTGCTGTTCTCATCAGTAGTCTCTTTATTGATAATCCAAAACGAGGCCTACACATGGGTATGCTTCATTTTAGTAATCGATTTTAGCATTTTGCGGAAGACCAAGGTTTAAATACTACAAACAACAAAAACTTAAATCAAAATATAATAAGAGAGAAAAAAAAAACAGATTTATACATCTATCGCTTTGGGTTTTTCAAACCTTTGTGTGTGAGTGTGTGTGTGCTTGTCATGCGTGTGTGTGAAATACTTTGAAAATCCTGATGGCTTTTATTTACTAAGTCTAACTGAGCGGTTTTCCCCCCCCTTATTTTCTCTCGCGGCTTTCGTCTGTCCGCTTTGCTTTGGTGCGTCTCGTGAAACTTGTGTTCTGCTTGAATAATTGATGTGTGTGTGTAAAAGTACTAGACGTACCTTCCTTTCTTCCTTCCTATATATATTTATATATATAATATGTGTAGGCTTATACAACTACTATATCTGGGGGGTAATATGTGTTCTTTTTCGTATATATATTAAGTTTAAAGTTTAAACTTAGCCCTAGTTCTGGCTTGTGTGCCACTTATCGACCCCAGAAGCTAGACTCGTGGCTAGTTTCTAGTTTCGAGAGAAGAAACTAGGTAGAAACTAGATTAACATTTAAAAAAAAAAAGATCTTAGATAAATACATGTATATATATGATGCATATATATATCTATATCGGTGTGCGTGTGTGTGTGTGTGTGTGTGTATTAAGTTCTTAAGACTAGAAGCAAGCTAAAAAGTATTGTGTGGGTAGGACACACGCCACACACGCCACACACACACACACAACCCGCGCCACACACACACCTGCTATGTATATAATATATATTTTGTGGCCGAATTGCTGATGGAATGCGTTTTGCTGGTTCACTGCTGTTCCGCTGCTGCTTAGGCTCTACTTAAGGTTCGGTTGATGAGATGAGGATGATGGCGGTGTCTGACTTTGTACATTTCAAGTGAATTTTGGATTGTGAGGGGAGATGAGAGAGCTGATCGAGTGAATGATGGTGTGCCTCAGTTTGTGACAGTCTTGCTGCTCTTATTGTTGTTGTTGTTGTTGTTGTTTGCCAGCAGCGCTGACTTGGAGTCAGGCTTCGTCTTTGCTGTTGCTGGCGGCGCCGTTGCTGACGGGCTGCCGCCTGTTGCTGTTGCTGTTGCTGCTGCTGCTGCTGCCACTGTGGGCTTGAAATGGTCTTTGATGTGGCTCTGGAGTAGCTCCTGGGAATCAAAACAAAGTTGACATAGATCACAGGTAAAGCTGGGATCATTCAACTGATCGTCAGCCCTCTTCTTACGCGGCTCACCCGTGGAATGTGAATGCGAATGCGTGTGCGAGTGCGATTGCGATTGCGATTGCGAATTGGATGTGGTCGTTGTGGTGGATTCACCGCTCTCCGATGAGGAGGCAGCATCCTCCTCAACCAAATCATCTTCGTCGTAATCCTCTTCGATAATGTCATCGATGGGCATAACGCCATAAACCTCCTCCTCCTCCACCACTTCCTCCTCCTCCTCCTCATCGTCGTCGTTGTCGTCGTCGTCGGAAGCGGTCATGATTAGTGGCGGCATTTTCGACTTGCCTTTGCCATTCATCAGCGGTTGTGTCACAGCCACTGCCAATGGTTCCGTTTCCTCCACTTCATCATCCTCATCTACGTCGTCATCCTCTTCCTCGACATCATCGTCGTTGTCATCGTCGCTTTCCACCACGCCATCATCTTCATCCGAACTCATGACCTCCTCAACAAGATCATCGTCGTCCTGGTTATGTTGCTGCTGCTGCTGCTGCTGCTGTTGTTGGGGCAACAAATGACCCGGTTGCACACCCTCCTCGTCTTCACCTTCGCCTCCATCGCCCTCGTCATCTTCCTCATCATCATCATCAGAGTCAGCGTCCTCATCGTCTCCCGTGCCTGAGCTCGCCTCCTCCTCCTCCTCCTCCTCATCGTCGTCGTCGTCGTCGTCGTCGCCAGAGCTATCTTCCTCGTCCAGGTCATCGCTTTCATCATCTTTCTGTGCTCCTCCCTTATCTTTGTTGTCCCCCGTTTCATGTGGATGTACTTCATCATCATCATCTGCTATTAATTCCTTTGCATTTTTAGCAGCTGCTTCTGTTGCTGTTGCTGCCGCTGCAGTTGCCGCCGCTTCCCGATCAATGGCCGCCTTGGTGGCCACCGGCACAATGACCTCCTCCTTGAGATGATTGTTAATGTGATTCATTAGCTTCTCCTTGCGCGACAAATACTCGCCGCACAGGTCACAGCCCCATTGAAAGGGACAAAATGGACGCACCACCTTTGCATCGGCCAGCTTGTGCTCAATCCACAGCTCCTTTGTGTCAAAACTAAGCTCACAGCGACGGCACTGAAGATGATCGTCCACCAAGATGATGGGTGGCTCTGGCAGATTGCTTACCTCATGCTTGTGCAGTTCGTACATGTGGCGTCGCAGATTGTTGTTGCTAATGAAGGTGGAGGCGCAGTATTCACATTTAAGTTCACGTTTCCGCTTCTTGCTGCTGCTGCTGCCGCCGCTGTGGTTCAAGTTGTTGTTGCTGCTCGAGTGGCTGTTGTGGCTCTGCTGCTGCTGTTGCTGTTGCTGCTGCTGCTGCTGCTGCTGTTGGTTGGGCATCAGGCCCACTGCATGCAGCTCGCGGAGGTGCAGCATCGAGCTGTTGTTGCTGCTGATGCTGTTGTTGTTGTTGCTGGAAGTGTGATTGTTGTTGGTCAACTGTGTCGCTTCGCCGTCGATGGGGTTCTGCAAGGATTGCAAGAAATGCACAGGAGTTGGATAAGGAATAAGGAATAAGGGATTAGGGATTAGGGATTAGGGAAAAGGCAAAAGAGAAAAAACACAAGATTAGTTCAAGTTCTGATTGCAATGACGGAGATGTTGATATCTGTTTTTTGCGACTGGTGCGGAGGCATCATCATCATCATCAGCACATCATTAATTAGTTTAGAGTTTAGTTTAGTTATATATGTTAGGGGTTGGTGGCACGACAGACGACACATCGTCCATCGTCCATTATCTCGCTGCTCGCTCGCATTATCCTCCTCGCTGCACAAGCCGAAAAACGCTCACCTGCTTGCTATCACCTCTGAAATGCCACTTGCGATGCACCTTGAGCGCAATCACCTGGGGGAACGTCTTGGCGCACAAATCGCACGCATATTCCCCATTCTCATTCTGCCGCTCAACCTGGAACTGACCGGCATCCGCCGGCCCATCGTCAAACATTGCCGCCAATGGATTATCCACATACAGCTCCTGTTCATGCTTCTGTATATGCTTGCTAAAGTGCTCCTGATCGGTGAAACGTGCCCCACAAATGGTGCAGGCCACCTCCGGTATGCGTATCTTTAGTGGTGGCGGTGCAGGAGCTGTCACTGTCACGGATGACGCAGCTATGGCCCCTCCATTGCTATCGCTTTCCTCTTGTTGCTGCTGCAGCTGCTGCTGCTGCTGGACATCATCCTCCTCGTCATCATCGTCGCCCGTCTTGTGCCTGAAAATGGTGCGTTGCAATGCCGCCTGCTGGTGTTGCAACAAATCCGCCGACTGCTGTTGCTGTTGCTGTTGCTGGTGGGCACCCGTCGAGGTGATGGGCTTGCGATTGCAGGTGGGCGTGTGATTATCCAGCATTTGGCGATCAAAGAAGATCTTGCGGCACAGCGAGCACTCGGCCGGATCTGGCACCTGTGGATGCTTCTTGTAGCGATGCACCTGATGTAAAAACAAAGATTAAGCACTTGAAACTATAAAGAAAAAACCAAACTCACCCATAGACTCTTGCGTCCGCTGTAGACATTGCCGCAATCCTTGCACGAATAATCATTCGAATCGAACTCGTCGTGCGAATTAATGTGTATGGCCAGCTTCTTGTTGGTGTTAAAGTTGGAGGGGCAGTACTTGCATTGATACCAATACAGCGGCGTGCCCACCACTCCCACTCCCACTCCCGAAGCATTCGCCGAAAGTGTGGACAAATCAGCACTTGATTTGCCTTCTTCATCCATCAAAACATCATCCTCCATCTTGGAAGAAGTGGAGGCTGAAGCCGAGGCCGAAGCCGAGGCCGATGTCGATGTCGACGTCAACTTGTGAACACTGCGCTTGTGCTGCTGCAGCTCCAGCTCCGAACTGTAGACAATCGAGCAGACCTCGCACTCAAACTGCTTGATAATCATCTCATCCTTGATCGCCCGCCCGTGCACCTTGAACAGATGCACCTTCAGGCCCTTCTCGTAGGCAAACTCTGCATTGCACAGCTTGCACTTGATGAACTGCACATTCTGCACTTGATGGTCCGTCAGCATGTGATAGCGATAGGATTTCTTGGAGCTGAAACGCCGCTGGCAAATCCGGCAACGCATTCGCCGGAAGCGACGGTCGGCTGCCTGATCCAAACTGCGTCGGAATACGGCCTGTTCCTGTGGCGTTTGATTCACCATTGCCGGTGGCACAACATTGCCGCCGCCGCCGCCGCCGCCGCCACTGCCGCTGGTCATCGATGGTGTAGATGCCGAATATGCTGCTGCCGCCTCTGGTGAACCCAAACTCGTATCCATTGTTGTTGCCGCTGCCGCTGGCGTTGCTGTTATGGTCAATGATTTGGGTGTCATGCGATTGGCGGCCGCCAGAGCTGCGGTCACCACACTGGCGGCTGTGTAATGCGAACGCATGTGATTGGAGAGGCCAATGTTGTTGCTAAACACGGCATTGCATATGGGGCACTCCTTCTGCTGCTGACTGGCCACGCCCGCCAAGCTGCTGTTGTTGCTGCTGTCATCGAGACGCATTTTCTTGGCCACGCTGCCGCCACCCGCCGCTGCTGCTGCTGCCTCCTCATCGTCGTCATCTGCAAAAAAGGGGGATTTACGGGTTAATAAAGCAATAATAGCAAAAAAATAAGTCTAAGCATTGCACAAACACACAAATTACAAGGAAAATGGTTAAGAATCCCAAGAAATACTATAAAATATACTGAGACTAAGCTTAAGGCCTTAAAGAAGCTTTAAAAACAACAAAGATTAACAGAAAGTATTACAAGAAACTAGAAACAAGGCACAAATAGAGTGTCTCAGAGCGGGGGACGTCTACAAACTAAGCCTAATTACCGAGGTTCCCACCATTTGTTATCGACATCAGGTCCTTCATCACGTAATCGTAGCGACCCGTGTACACATTCGGTGTGCTGCCATCCGCCAGCTTGACGGCATCCGCATTCACAATGTACTCAAAGCCACCCGAATGCCGATTCTTGTCCACGCCATGCACATTGATCATGTGCTCGCGCAGGTACGAGATTCGTGGATAACCCAGGCCGCAGCGCACACACTTGTATGTTTCGGGCAGCTTATTCGGATGCTTCGATTCCATGTGACGCAGCACATTGTTGTAGTTATTGTACTGCTGTCCGCAAATGGGACAGACTTGGGGCATTCGTGAAAAGTACTGGGATTTGGGTGCAGATGCATCCGCCGCACGATTGGCCGAACTGGGCGCCGAGGTGGTCGTTGTGGCTGTAGTCTGACCTGGCTTGGGTGTGGATGATGTCAGTGTGGGGGCCACACTGCTGCTGCGCGACTCTTCGGCCGATGAGCCAATGCCAATGCCCAAAGCCCCGAGCAGACTCCTCTTGCCCGGCGAATGCTCCATACTGTTGCTTCTGGCCATTCCGCTGCCCGTTGTTGAGGCATTATCACTGCTGGCAGCACCACTGCCAGCGCCGCCGGCACCGCCGCCGCTGCCGCCTCCGCCTCCAACTCCACCCAAATGATCCTGATAGACATGATCGAGGAAACGCTGATGCGTCTCCAGCTTGGCATCGCACGTCATGCAGCGCAGACGGACAATGCAGTCCATGTTGTTGTAGTGCCGCCGCCTGTCCACCGGATCGGCAAAGTCCAAGCCACAGAAGCTGCACTGTATCGAATTGTTGTCCTTGCGCTGCACATCCGCATGCTTCTCGTAGACATGAGTGCGAAACTCGTGCTTGGTGCGGAAACCCTTGGGGCAGAGCTTGCACTCGTATAGCTTGTTCACCAGCAACTCTTTGGCGCGCAGCTTCTCTGGAACGCCGCCGCCGCCGCCGGGAGTGCTGGAGCCGCCGGCTGCTGGCTCTCCGCTAATGGTAACCGTGGGACTGGCCATTGTAACAACACCAGCACCGGCATCTGCCACCGCTACAGCACTGCCTCCGTCATCGCCCGCCGCTGCATCCGCTGCATCAGAGATGCAGGGCAACAGTGGTGTCTTGCCGCGTAGCGTATTCAAAACTCTGTACAGATTGATGCAGTTACGCTTCTTGAGATGCGAGATGAATAGCGCCTTGGAGTCGTTCATCTTGAGGCAGTTGAAGCATAGATTGCGCGGCAGCAGGGGATACTTTTTGCGCACATGCGCCATAAAGTTCTTGTACGTGCTAAAGTACTTGCTGCAGCAGCGGCAGGTCATCGTCTGGTATTGCTCGAGGAACTCCTCATTCTGTTCGATGAACTCCACCTTGTCGTGGCTAAGCAGTGGCCTGTATTGCTCGGGATTGTCATAGTCATAGCCGCCGCCCTCGCATTTGATGAACGCATTCATCACCACCTGACGATATTTCTGTGGCGTGATATTACCGCCGGCAGCGCCAACAGCTCGATTGGCCTCTGCTGTGGCCGCTGCTGCTGCTGCCCGTTGAATTTCCAAGGCGGCGGCCAAAGCGGGCGTCGGCTTGGTAACTGATGTATTGTGTAGCGAGTCTGTGGATAGCTGGAAGAGATTGGGATGCAGATTGCGTTCATGGCGGCGGGCATTGGCTCGGGTGGAGAACTGTAAGCTGCAGGCACGGCAGCTGGCCACCTTGGAATCGCCAGCGGCGGCCACATTGGCCACAGCATTCGGTGGCAGGCCAGCGGCCAGGGAATGGGCATTAACGCCATGCTGGGCCGTGTAATCATAGTCCGAGGCCTGCAAATCATACAGAAAATGGTAATTAATTAACTCAGTTAAGCAAATCTTATAAAAAGAACTTCAAAAAAGACTTTAATGTAACAAAAGATTGTGTTTTCTTTAAGTGAAACCCAAAACTAGACACTTACATTCAAGGGCATATCGCCCTCGTGCTCGGAACGCTCTAGGAACATTGTGGGATCGACCATGTCATCGGATTCATCTATCATCTTCATCTGGTAGTCATCGTCCGTGTCAATGGGCTCATCTTTGATGGGCAACGCTGGCAGCGGCTGCAAGGAATCAGAAAGCAAATTGCACATTGCGCACAGGGCCAAGATTAGAGCTAAAATCTCAACAAGTTGGGAGTTTATAATATAAACTTTATATATAAATCTTTTTTTTAATAAAACAAGAGAGCAATTAAACATGGACGCTGCCGTACGTCCATTGGATACCCGTTAGCCAGAGCTACATATATGTTCATATGCCAAAGGGAAAGCTGTGGGGAAACTTCAGACGGACGGATTGGTGGTTAATTTCGATTTCGGGATAACAGGCACTGGAAGAGAGTTCAGAGGTCGCTAGAGGGTTGAGGAGAAGGAGAAGGCTCACGCTTCGAATGCACGATACAATTACATTATAGGAGTAGCGTCTGAAAAAGCGCAGCTGCTGGGCGGCGCTCTGCAGCGTTACCGGCATCAGCAGCGGTGCCGTTGTGGCCACGGTGGCCGCCAATGCAGATGCAGAGCTGCCACAAGTGGCAGTGGCCGTGACAGTGGCTGATGCGTTGCCCGAAGGATTAGACGTTGCCGTTGCCGTGGCCGTGGCCGTCACCAAATTCTGTTGAATGTGACCGCTGCTGCTGCAGCTTTGGCTGAAATCAAGTGGCAGCGACAACGACAAGCTCTCCATTCCACCTACACCAGCACCACCACTGGCACCACCCACATTAGCAGCAATTCCGATTAGACCGGAGGAGGAGGAGGCGGTGGCATATCCCGTAAGCAGCGGCTGTTCAGCAGCAGCAACGCCAGCATTTGCAGGCGCAGGAGCAGTTGCAGCAGCAGCGTTGGCCACTGATGGCAATGGTGGCAATGCTGGCACTGCTATATCCAATGGCAAATACACTTTGGGCTTGTATTTGCGCAACAATGGAGCCGGATTTGTCACTGCCGGGACTGCCGGCACTGCTGTTGGCCTCTGAGGACGAAACTGACGGTGGCGTCGGTGTTGCTGCTGTTGCTGTTGGTGATGATGTTGCATCAGTTGCTTGCTTCTTTGCTGGTGCTGCTGTTGCTGACTATGTTGCTGCTGTTGCTGCTGCTGCTGTTGCTGGTGATAATGATGGTGATGATATCTGCGATATTGATGCGACTGCTGGCGCTGATGCTGATGCTGCTGCTGCTGATGCTGCTGCTGCCCTCGCTGCTGGCTTACGGATGATGTGCTGGTGGTAATAGTGGCTGAAGAGCTGGCCGTTGATGCTGGCACCTGCAGGAGAAGGGTTTGCAAGGTTTGCTGCGCGTTGGTGCCGCCGCCGCCGCCGGTTGCCATCGTTGTCAATCTGGACGGTGGCTGCTGCAGCTGCTGCAATTGATGCTGTGGCAGCTGCTGCGGTTTAGGACTCACATAGACTGTTAAAGATTTGCGTTTCTTCAGCGAGGGTATGCCATCCAATATGTTGGCGGCCGTTGTGGCCGTTGCTGCCTTCTCTGCCTCAAGCTCATTCTCGGTTTGTGGTAGATGCGGCTGCTGCTGCTGCTGCTGCTGATGATGATCGGTAGAGGAGGCCCCACCACCACCGTTCTCGGCACTGTTCAGGTCCAGATAGTTGAAGAGCTTGCTCTTGTTGCTTGTCGCTTCCAGCCACTGGCGCTGCTTTGTCTGTGAGCTGAGGCAGCGGTTCTTGAAGCTCTGCCACGAGTTCAGGTAACTGATGCAGGCGTGGCATATCTGCAGCGACAGACGATCCTGCGAGGTGATCTGCAATTGAAATAAAGTAATGTATTTAATGGGGAATTTATCAATATAATTAACGCCGGAATACTGCCACAATAATCAACATTTAAAGTCACATTTAGACCCCGATTTTGCCCACTCTTTCGAGGGAGTCTCTGTGTGTGTGTGTGTGTCCAGCGATGCAGAGAATGCAGGTAGTCCTCCCGCAAAACTCCACCACTCCCAGCTACCCTATTAGTGTCAATGACCTGCTTATAATTATATGCAAAACTGCTGCAGCATCCCACACACCGCCCACTGGCACCCACACTTTCCCACTTCCCACCTTGCCCCTCTTCCCATCAAACAGAAGACTGCGCAAATCATATGAAATGTCCTGCTGCCTGATAACAGAGTGTGTGCGCATGTTTGTTTGTGTGCGACTACAACGACGACGACTGTGTGTATCGCCTGAATTGCCAGCCTATGTAAGCGGACCCTTCTTATGTACTCCTGCATTTCAGGTACATAGGCCGACTTTGGGGACGGAGGTTGAGGTTCAAGCACAAAGCATCTTGGCCGGCTGGGCACTTAAATCACTTAAATCGCAATTATCAAAGATAGCAGCAGCAGCAGCGGCCAAAGCCAAGCATCTCATCTATCGTAATCGCTTATCGAAGCAGCAGCAATTGTAGATTGACAGTGATGTCAAGCGGTTACTTTAGTTTAGCGAAAAATAGCTAGATTTTGAGTTAGCGGTAGTTTTCAGCAATCTTATTGGGATTTTAGGTAGACAGTAAATACCTTGATTTACCTTTAAGCATGTTTTACGTTGTGTTTGGTAATTTAATAATAATAATTTTCTAAGCTGTTGCGCTTAAAATATTATGTGAATTAGATTTCCGATTATTAATAGAATATTATAGAAGCAGCAGCAGCAGCAATTGTAGATTGGCTTTAGTGGAAAATAGCTATATTTTGCATTAGAGGGATTTTTTAACTGGAAATCAATCTAATTGGGATTT
>JAEIIH010018649.1:0-13454 GCA_018904745.1 Drosophila orosa | reverse complement strand
ATCCAAGGCTAATATGTATAGTAATTTAAAATTGACTTGGCAACACTTAAAATGTAGAGTGGCCTGAGATAAACTCTCCCTGCTAACCCACAAATGATGCCAAAATTGACTCATTTCATATTTCGTGGGATTACAAGCACTTAGCAGGTCAAAACAATTAGAGAGCAGCCAAGTTACAGCTTTAAATCACAGCAGAACATATCGAGCTATTACCCATGCTCCTTGCTACTAGACTAACCCTACTCTTTTTATTTTGTTGGGGATTACTGATAGAAGGAGTAAGGACCCGGAGCAGGACCCGCATTGTTTTCCAAGTGTTGGCGGGTCATAAATAAATGAAGTTCTTTTTCGCACAGTCTCCTCCGGCTCCAGTCTTTTGGGTCCCGTGGCACCAATTCCATTAATTACTTTCTGCCACTGGAATATATACATGTACATGGGGCTATATGGTAAAATACCGAACATAACCGAACCCAGCGAACACACCACACACACACACTCGCACAGATGAATAATTAAAGTCATTAATTTCAATTTATGCAAATGCGTCTGTAAACAACTTGTTGCAATTCATAATAAATAAATTAAACCGTATTTCACACTAATTGCACCCGCGCGGGCACACATACGCACAGTGGGGTCTTGTTTGGCGACGAGAATAGGGTACAATGGGGTGGTGGTGGTGTCTCCTAGGGGTGAACTTTGGGGGAGCACTCGGCCATGGCGTCTTGGCGCCCTGGTGACATCAATCTCAATGCAATTGACTTTTGGCAGCAGACAATTGGGCGGTTAATTGAAACGACTTGACTCAATTAATTGGCATCCCAACTGGCCAACATCCTAGTGGCCAGTGGAGTGGATACACACAGAGGAAAATGCTAGGCTTATTTTAAAGCAATTTAAAAAATGTACTAAGAAATATTATGATTTTATCCTTGAGTTTATCTTATTTAAATTGTAAGAAATAATGTTAAATGATTAATAAAACCTTCATAAACCCTCGAACACTATTATTAAAAACTTTAACTAATTCTTTATTCTATATTTATATTTATACATTTTTAAATACATTTTTAAAATTATTTCCCTAGTGTAATTAACCTTCTCGTTATCCCATAGAGTTCCAGGACATTCAGGTGATGATCTTCATTGGCTTCGGCTTCCTGATGACCTTCCTGCGCAAATACGGCTACAGTGCCACAGGCTTCACTCTGTTCATGGCCGCCTTGGTGGTACAGTGGTCTGTGCTCATGAAGGGATTCCTGCACATGGAGGGTGGTAAGATCAGGTGAGAGTGGTTTCAATTTATTAATTGCTCTCCTCCGGAATGTCCGGAACGAAACTGACAGCCGACAAAGCAAATAAGCCGAGGCAATGAAATGAAGAAAAATACCCTGAGGCTGGAAATGAATTCAAGCAATTACTTTAAATGAAGAAGTCAACCTGAGGAGGCGGGGCTTAGGGGGTAGGGAGGTAGGGAGCCAGCCTCTCTACTTATGCTAAGTGAAATGGGCAACAAGCTCAAGTCAAACGGCAAACAAAAGGACAAGCGGCTGCAAAGGAGCCAATGGAGCTGACAAGGAAATCAACAGAGAAAGTAAAAAGAAGCAAAGGGAAATTTAAAATTCAAAGAAAAAGGTTAAGAAATATTTAAAAATTATAAAACAAGAGTAGGAAATTTCTATTTTCAATGAGATATTATTTTAAAAGTGAAAGAAATACTTTTAAAGTTTAATTAATATTATTTAAATGATTAAATCCTAGGGAATTCGTTACAAAATTCACTCACACCTTCTCAGACTGAAATCCACTTGAAATAATAAAGCAAACTCCGTATTACCTTAGTATTTTTCCCTGTGTAGAAACATTAACTGCCTGGCCAAATGGAAACGCTTTAAAATGTATTCCATTTCATTTGGCGGCCATTCGTTGGTTAAGATGCTGCCATTTTTTATGCTGCCAAGGGCGTGTCACCTGTCGCACACTTCCTGCTCACCGCTGGCTGTCCTTTTTCATCTCTCTCCCTGTTTCGCCCACAGCCTCTCCCTGGAGAACATCATCGATGCGGATATTGCCGCTGCCGTGCCTCTGATTAGCATGGGCGCCCTCCTTGGCAGGACCACGCCCATCCAGCTCCTTTGCATGTCCATCTTCGAGGTGGCCCTGTTCGCGGCCAACGAGTACTTGGCCCTCAATGTGTTCAGTGTGAGTAATTCCCCGGAAATAATTACTTGACATCATTCTTTATTTAGCTTAAAGCATTTAAAATTTCAATTTTAAATATTTATTAAAGCCAAACCGGGGTAATGGTTGCCAGTCAAAAAATTAGCATAAACAAAAACAAGAGCAGTGTAAAAATGTATGACCTAATGTATGGGTATTTGTCGAAAAATTATTTATGAAAACAAGTTTAAAAAGGTCGCGGCGACACATGTGTACTTCTGGGTCATAATACCATATGCAAAACGAATTAAAATGTATGTCAAATTTCGGCTATAATATTATGCAGTTTTGAGAGGTAATAAAAACAAGCAGGGGATTTTCGGTGAAAATTAATGAAAGGAAAATAGGGCATTTGAAAATAAAATTGAAAAGCTTGAAAAGCCTAATTTTAAGCCGGAAATCGACTGCATTTATTTAAATATTTAAGGACCGCCCTGGGAAGCTACATATTTCACTCCTATTTTTATATAGAAGTTAATAATATACATAAAATACTGAAATATATTTCTTAACCCTTGGACAGATCTGCGATTGCGGCGGCTCCATCACCGTGCACGCCTTTGGCGCCTACTTTGGCCTGGCTGTCGCTATGATGCTGCGCCCCTCGAGCGACCAGAACGAGACTGGGAAGCTGGAGGGCGCCAGCTACACCTCGGACATCTTCGCCATGATCGGCACCACCTTCCTGTGGGTGTACTGGCCCAGCTTCAACTCGGTGCTGGCCGAGGGGGCCGGCGGCGAGCGGGCCATTTTGAACACGTTCCTGTCATTAGCCGCGGCAACAGGTGAGTCACGTGCCCCGGCAATTAGCCGGCTCAAGTGGAGGGCAGCTGGAGGACATCGCCATCGGCCATTGGCCATCTCATCTCTCACATCTTTTCCCACTCGAGTCTCCTTCTCGAACATATCTTCACGCTTTCTCTCTGGCTCTTTGGGCCTTGTTAATTATAATGTTGGCGGGCCTATTAGCACGGCTCCGGATGAAATTGAAAAGGCCCAGGGAGCAGGATGAATGCCCCCTTAGTCCCTGCTCTCTGATCCGTTAGCCACCTCTTTGGGTCCTTTCGCATGCGACTCACAAACTAATTAAATGTCAAATAGTTTCGTTAACACATTTGAAAATTTATTTTGAGCACGTAGCGCACATAAAAACGAATCGAATGGCAGGAGGTCAGTCTGTCCGGTATTTGCTTAGTCCGGTTCAGTGCAGTGAGAGAAAAAATAGCAAGGAACATAGTTGCGTAATATTTAAGTTAATATATATAATAGAAAAGAAATAATATTTCCAAGCTGAAGCTCTCTTTCGTTTTTCTTTAAAATATTTCCCTTGTAAGTTTTTTAATTCGCTTACAATTTTCCCCAAGTGTCGGTCAACTACAGGACCGTGTCCAGACCGAGTACATATATACACATTTACCCATAGAAAATGTGCTAGAGGCAGCAGCAAAAGCCACCCAGAGAGATTCTGGCCTGGGGCCGGGCTTTGCCTGGCCTGACTCTCTCTCTCGGTTAATGTAAATAACAAAACACAAATTAAATGTATACAAAGGACGAGCGGCAGAGGCGGCAGCAACGCCCGACATCAGTAATAATAGTAGGGGCCAGCAGCAGCAGCTGAGATAAGCCAAGCTGTGGAGGGCAACACTTGGCTAACTGTGGCCAGAGTCCTTCCAAGTCCTTGCTCTGCCTCGCTCTGTCCTAAACATGGCATTAAAGCCCTCACGTTACGGCGGCGGTGGCGTTGGCGGAGGTAACACCTAACAAGGCGCACATGAGCTCGCAGGAGCAGGATAACTAACCCGAAATGTAGATACTCTAAAGGGTTTCAAATGGGAGTTGAAAAGAGTAAAATAAGCAGAGTTACTTTCACAGAAACATAATATAAAAAATGTTGACATTTGAAAGAAATATTTCTCACACTCGGAAAGATTTTAAATTTCCTGAAAAACCCCGAAACATTTAAGGCTAGCTTCACATTTTTATGAACAAATAATAAAATAATAAACTCCTATATTTCCAAGACTTGCACTTATTTTATTTCAAGTATTTTGTTATATATTTTTGATTAAAATGAAACCTGGCTCCCTCTTGTCTTCCGCTTGAAAGTGCCTTTCGAGCACAACTTAATTTGGGTTAAAAACTCTGTGCTCTCAATAAAGTGCATATTCAAAATTTGTTTGCAATTTATTTCTGACCAGAGGAAACTTAATCAATGCATTCCAATCTCCAGAGCAGAATGCGATGGGAGATATCCTAGGGTATCCACCACCAGAGAGGGAAAGTCTTGTCGGGCATTTTATGCGGAAGGATGTGCGATTAGTTGAGTCAACGTCCGATCCCCATCCCCTCTCTTAGTCAGGATGCCGACGTGGCCTTGTACATTCGGGGGCCGGTTGCCCGGCTCACTAGTTGTTGCCTTAATTAAACTAAAGCTGGGCTTCAGTTCGATGCTGAAATTAGAGGCGGTCTGGTGGGTGTGGTCCACGGGCCAGTGTGTCCCTTGTCCCATGTCGGTCATGCGGGCGGACATGCATGGCCAGGACTCGGGTTGTATGGGAGGCTCAGGAGGGTGGTGTCCAGGCGGATCAGACGACGCCATTTGGTGTCCAAATGCGGCGCCAACAGCAAAAATACGCCCCAGTTGTTGTTTTCACACCAGGCACAAAATGAGCCAGAGCGTTGTCTGGACCTTTTGCTGGGAGTCTCACTGAAAGAAAATATAAGGTAAATTTTATATGGAAACTTAAAAAGCAGCTAGGAAAGTTTGAAACAATTTGAAAGGATTTTAGGTATCTAATTTTGCATAATTTACAATTTTATTATCAGTAATTAACTAGTAAATAGTTTGTGTAAATGCTTAAAACAATTTGTATACTTTAATTAATTTTAAAAATCTATTTAATCTATTTCTATTTCATTTTTCCCTCTGTTTCAATGGGTTTGGGTCTGGTTAGGATGCTCGTCTGGTCATTCAGGGGGGTTTTTAGGGACGAAGGACTGGGGGTTACAGGAGGCTGCCCGCATTGGCCAACAACGTTAAGCACAAAACACATTTTACAGTCGCAAGTGACACCATTGGCGTTAATTTAAATTGTTTAATGTTCGAGCAGCCAAAGCAGCAGCAGCAGCAGCAGGAGCAAAAACAACTAAAAGCAACGCCAACTGATGTCCTGAATCTCGGATGCCGTTGGCTTGGCTTTGGTTTAGTCCTGGCCGAGGACGCAGTAAAAAAGCTGTTTAATTGATTTTTAAGCCAGAATTTGCTGTTCTCTATGTTTTTGTGTCGCCCCGGACAACGTCAAAAGCTGTTTTGAAATTGTTGCGGTTGCCGCCGGCTGTCCCCTCTCTCTCGGGCTGAGATTTGCCGAGTATTTGCAGTGGCCAACCGAGTCCTCTGGCCGTCTGGACTAATTTATGCAAATTATTATGGCTGCAACATATGCTCCGCCATAAAATGGAGATTTTTAAGTATTTAGTGTTATTCAGCCGAGATTTATGCTGGCTGCCCGGTCATAAACTGAAGCGTCCTCCTTGTTGTTGCCGGCAATCCCCGGGATCTTGGCACTGTTGTGTTTACAATTTTATTAGTTTTGTGTTTATTGCAAAAGTGCGGTTCTAACCAAGGCTGAAGCTCTGGGTCCTGCTCCAGCTCCGGGTGTGTCATTCCTGCTGCTCGAGTGATTAGCGATAACTGGGTGGTGGTAAACTTAAAAAGGGGAATTTTCAGACTTTAGTTTTGTTCCTCTTGGGAGCGAGGAAGCGGGTAAATAATAAATAGAACAACAAGGTGGCACAAACTTTGAGACTTTGCTGTTCAACAAGTCGGCTACGTGATATTTCTGCTCAACAGGTCGTATGCGTTATTTGCAGAAAATTTTGCATCACAACAAGTGCAACTTGTGAGGAAATAAAAAGCTTATTAGATAGTTTGCTGAAGAAAGATTCTTGGCAAGTTAGTTATTAATGAATATTGGGGGAAAATATAGAAGAAACGAAGAGTAGAAGAGAGGGTTAGAGGAAAATATTTAAAGGTTTAGCTTCTTAAATCCTTGAATACTTATTACTTTTAAATTACCTTATTACCTTATTAAAAAGCACCTCATCCTACAGCTAATGAACTCACCGACTCATTCAAAATTGCATTGAAATCATGTAATTAAGCCCATCATCTGGGGTGCATTCAAAATCTGCGCGCTGCATTCAATCTCTAGTAGCCCCAGCATCCTCCTCATCCCGTTCCCTTAACTCCTTAACATTTCGCTTCTCGTTGCAGTGACCAGCTTCGTTGTATCCGCGCTTGTCAGCCACGAGAATAAATTGGACATGGTGCACGTGCAGAACTCGACCCTCGCCGGCGGCGTGGCTGTGGGCACCGTGTGCAACCTGCTCCTGGGCGCCCATGGCGCCGTCTTAATTGGCATTATCGCCGGCACGGTCTCGGTGCTCGGCTATCGCTATTTAACTGTAAGTTTGACTGGCGAAACTCGCAGCGGAAAGCTGAACTCGGACAAAAAACGATAAAGTTACACGGGTATCGAAGATAGGTTACCTAGGTGTAAAATTAGAAGAAGCGTATTCTTAGCCTGAAAAAAATATTTTTTAATATAATTTACAATATTAAGGAATGTATACAGAAATATTTCACTTTAATTTTGCTGATTTTCGCCTTCAAATAATTTTTTAAAACACATATATGTACCTTCAAGGGCTTCATATACCCATCTTTTCTAAAAAAAAAAGTGAGTTCCCCCATAACCCGCTATTCAAATGGTGGAATTGGGTGAGCAGAGTGGAGGACAGGGAAACCAGGAACTGGGACTAGAGCTAGCGGTGGCTTCGCTTTAATTAGTGTGCCTAAGAAAAAAGCGACGCTAATGAGTAAAGTTTGTTGCCCGCCGGTCAGCCGCAGCCGGGAGTTCATCCTATTTCCAGGTTTCCCTAGTTCCCCGGTACCCAAAACCCGGGTTTTACCAACACACAGCACCAAAATCCGTGAGGTTACTACCCTAGTGGAGCCATAAACTAATTTGCACTTTTCAAATGACCAAGTGACACCCTGCGACGTTTCACTTTTGAATAAATTTAATTGAAAACACTGAGGTAAAAAATGGGTACAAAAACAGAGTGTTTGAAAGCTACACATGTTTATTAATTAAAACTATAAGAAGAGTTTTGAAAATTTTCAATTTAAAGCAATAGATTTTATAGAAACTTAAAGAGCCAAACTATGTCTTTACAAAATATTCTATAGAGTTCCTCCCAGCTTCATTTACCCTTCAAAAAAATCCCAGTTTAATCTTAAAAGAGACAATGGCTTCACCCTACAAAAACGGAAGATATCCTTTCATTATCTTTCACCATTTGATGTCCTTTGTCCTTGTTTTTAGCCCTGGTTGACGGGCAATCTGCGGCTGCACGATACCTGTGGCGTGCACAATCTGCACGGCATGCCGGCCCTGATTTCGGCCATTGCCTCGGCCATTTACGCCTCCATGGCCACTGTGGGCGAGTATCAGTCGGAGCTGCAGGACATTTTCCCGGCGATGGTGGGCACCAACGGAACCGAGACCAAAATCATGGGCGTGAGTATACGCATCCGTGCGCGCAGCACCTGCACCTGCACCTGCATCTGCATCTGTGGTGCTAATCCCTTTTTGGCCAATTCCCGTAGGGTTTGGGCCGGAATGCCAGTTCGCAGGCGGGCTACCAACTGTTGGGCATTGCTGTGACACTGGTCATGGCCATCGGCGGTGGCATTTTGACAGGTATGAAATATATACAATTGTTTTGCAACTTTTTTAAATTTATTTTGATTTCTATAAATAATGGAAAATATATATAATTTTCATTTGAATTTTGTTTTCTGTCCAGGGGCCGTTTTGAAGTACACCAACTTCCGTAACCTGAAGAAGGACGAGCACCACCAGGACGAGCACTACTGGGAAGTTCCCGCCGTTGAGGGCAAGGAGGAATAGTTAGTAGATTTTCGCCTGAGCGTAGATTGAATTCAGTTGCAGTTTCACCCCGAATGTGCCTTGTCTAACTACTCACGATTATGATTACGATTACGTTTACGATTACTCGATTATTTTACTTATACTGACATTGCCCCCCAGCCATTATTGTACGAAATGCACGCGTTGCCATTGTGCCTGCCCTTCATTTAGCAAAAAAAAAAAAGTTTGCGCCAAATTGTTTGCCATTTTCGTTTGTTCTTCGTCCATTGCACTCGTATTTTCCTGATTTGATTTGCCGCCTTTTTTGCAGCGAACTAGAAAAAGTTGACGAGCTTTTGTCGTAAGCCAGAAATCCACGAGAAACAAAATGCAGCAATGGCCATGGAAATCCGTGGAGGACAATGGGTCCATTGGCCAATCCTTTTGTTGTCCTCGCCTGCCGCCACGCTTAATTTTTGTAGACACTTGTCGCATTTAATTAAAAACTCCAACAATTTACACATTTAATTAGCGACGACGCCAAAAAGGAGCACTCACACAAACGCACACACAGAAAAAGTATTAGCAATAAAAATATATTTTGAATGTAACTTTTGCTCGCCAATTAGAGATGGTTGAGGGATTTTGGTATATCGAAGAAGGGCTGAATATTAAATAATAAATGTAAAGGAAATATTGATATTTTATTTGACAGAACAATATCTTCTTTGATGTATAGATAAATTGTTTGATTTAATATAAATTCACCAAGTTCAAGGCACTATTTTTGAAGTAGAATTTGTATTTTGTTTTAAACCTACTTTGCTTTCAATTTTTCTATACTGTAACTGTCTCTTTATTTCACAATTATTCCAGATACTTTGCCATTTCTTAATTTTCAATATAAATTCAAAACCGATACTATTCCTTCTCCGATATACCATATCCTCTCCGATTTACAACTCAACTCTTGTTGCTCTTTTTTCCCCCGCGCTCGCCGAATTTATTTCGCACTTAAATGGAATTAAAATCATACACAACGACTGGCGCAAAAAGTTTGAATATGCTCGCCCAACTTTCGGATGATGCAAATGCCAACTTTGGCCCCAACTTCGGCTCCAGCTCCGAGTCCCAGGGCGCCGCCAACTTTAATTGGCGCCCATTTTTGCTACGCAACTGGAATGCAATTGTCCCCGCCAACAATTTGTATGTGCGCGGCGCACTGCATTAGGACCAGGCTAATTAAGTGGCCTGGCCCCACACAAAGTGCCGGCTAATTAGCCGACTTTTGGGGCCAAGACGCTCAAAATCCGAACCGATCTGATGCGACGGTCAGCACTGGGCTTTCTTGGCTCAGCCGGAGATTATAGCACCTGGCGGCGCCGTCTCAGCCAAGGGAAAAGGAAACTAATCGCCGGACAAAGGCGAACCAAGAATAATGTCTTTCCAACAACGTCGACGATAAGCTGGCGGCCAACTACTTAACTTGGCTTTGTCACCGCACACACACACACACACACACACAGACAGAGAGAGAGACCACCGTCACTAACAGGGCCCAAAAGGCAAACAATTAACGGCGAAAAGTTCAACAAGTTTCAATAAAAATTGTCAAGCGAACGTCTTGGGTTTCTTGGTTCTTGGTTTTAATTCATTTAAGGGAGAAGAGCTAAAAAGGGGGAAGTAAAGGGCGGAAAATACTATAAAAGCTGGAGGTGTTCTGGTCTTTGATTTCTTCAATGGCAATAACACAAAGGAGCTTTGAAATAACTTGTATGTAAAGAAGAAAATATTTATAATTAAACAGGAATCCCATTCATATTTAACCCGAGGCTTCAAGATTTTATTTGTGTTGGTTATTATATTCCTTCACAAAAATCCTTCCAATTCCTCCACTTAACTCCACGAAACTAAAAATCAGAACACATCCAAACAATTCCTAGTTTACCGCAAATAAATAAGATTTTATGAGCAACAATAAAACCTGACTGCAGCAATAAAGAGTAAGAGCTATCCTTCCAGTAGGTAATTTTGCCATGAAATCCCCCTTAATTGGCTTTCTCGTTTCGGCCAGCTATTGAATTTGGCCGAAAGTATCATCTGCTCAGATCTGTGACTGCCGAAAGTCGGGACTGAAGACTGTTAAGCGGCCCAGGGCCTTGCGACGACATGCAAGGCCGAGTGTAGTCAAATGAGTGGTCAAAGTCCTGCTGCTCCTACTTCCGTCTGGACGCTAGACTAGACCAGTCTGGCCTGGGCAGGGTGGAGGGACTGGCCTGGCCTGGCCTGGCCTGGCGACAGGAGACCGAGTAGATTGTGCAATTTGGCAAAGTATTCCCCGGTGCACCGTTCCACTCTTTGGACAGAACGACGCTTTGGACGTCTCTGGCTTCCCATTTGTGGTTGTGTGTGTGAGGGGCACTGAGAGAAATCTAAGGGGATAAAGGGGGAAACTTTAGAGAGTAATTGTAGTAATAGAAAATGCTTAAAAAAGAGCTAAGCTTACTTTAATACATATATATTGTACTTAATTTATGTTACTACTTCCTCTGATCTTTCTTTTTATTTTCCTGATTCCTGGATTCATTTCCCACAGTGCACTTGTCCCTGTCTAAGTGCTGTTTTATTGCATGTGGTTGGATGGTCGCCTGCACGCCTGCTTGCCGCTCCTCTTGCCGTCACTCGGACTCGGATTCGATGGTCGTGTGCCTGGCCAGACGGGGCGGACACTCACACGTCTATAATAATAATTAACAGCCTGAAACTGAAAGGAAAATATGTCGTCAGACCCAATTGGACCCCCCTTGGAGCCCGATGAACCCGATGAATCGTCCGCTGGCCTGGCCTGGCTGCCTGCCCCTTTGAGTTCTTGTGTTTCTTGCAGCGCCACGAAGTATGCAGCATATTTTATGCATGCCCCACCGCTGACGACAACTGTCGCCTGCGACGACGACGACTGCTGACTGTCGCCTGTCGCCTGCGACACGGCTGCCATAAAAAGCGCAGGAACAACAGGAACAACGACGGAGGCAACAACAAGGACTGCAATTAAGGCAACTCTGCCGGCATCCCGACATTGACTTTGTCCTTTCCACAAGCCCAGATACTCCTTTTTGAACAGTCTGGGCACTATTTACACTGAGAAGGCTGTGGAAACTATTATACAATTAAAATATATTAAATATTCTTCTTTGAGACAACTATCCTACGAATAATTATGATAAATTAAAGACTTTTTCTATAGATTTCCCTTCCAAATTGATAACCTTATTCCCTAGATTTTTCTCTCCGTGCTCCCGGCTGCAACAAATTGTTGGCCATAGTTCTTTCCATTGCAGGAATGTTGGACGAGCTGCTGAGCAGCTGGGGATTTGCTGGCGTTAGTGTTAGTTTTAGCTTCAGCTTTGGAGCTCCAGAGTCCGGAGCTCCTTGTTCTCGTTGTTGCAGGAAGCCAGCGACTCGGAGACGGAAGCTTGTACAGCATTTTGCAACAGTAATTTTTTGGGTGTTGTTTCCGGCGGCGCTGACAGTTCCTTTTCTCTCCTGCGCCGTCTCCTGCACCGTCTCCATCTCCATCTCCATCTCCGTATCTTGGCTCCATCAGTGTTTATGGCCAGACAAATGGCCAAGTGTGTCCCCGGCAGCCAGGTTCCTGGTTCGCTGGTCTTGGCCCCGATTTGAAAGGGTCGCCATTTGGTTAATGTTTCATCGAGGAACTGCTGCTGGGGGTCGCTTGCAAAATTCATGATTTACGTTTAAGTGTCATTGGTGTTTAATTATTTAACCCAGCCACGGGTCGTTTAAGCCGCCTGTCAGCCGGGAATCGACGGCGTTGCCCTGTTGTGTTACGTTGCAGGTGGCCAGGTACAGGTACTCTGAGCTCCGGGTACTCGATGGCCCCAAGAAATCCGCCGTGCTCGCATCACCGGGTCCGTGCACACACACACGCTCATGGGTTTGCCCAAGGGGGAACCTGCTCCTGATCCTTCTCCACTCTCTGGTCGCGCTTTCCATTTCGTTGGGGATTTTATACTGAGAAAAAATGTCTAACTGATTGTATTTAAGTTTTGAATTAAGATTAATACGATTGGAGGTAATGAATATTAAAGTCAGGAAAGTAATCATGTTTTTTAATTATATTCTAATCAGTTTTCTATGCTTATTTTCTCCCTGTGCAGCGACCACCGAAAATGTGAGTTCGTGTTCCTTGGCTTGCTTACATAAATATGCGCACTGGGCACGCAACGCTGGAGCCGAGTGGATGTGGACACAGTGGAAGAGGTGGCCCAAAGGGGGTAACTGCAGGGAGCTGGAATAAGGAAGAGCAGGATGAGGGAAGGAATGAGGATAAGGAGAAGCAGGAGCAGCAGGAGCAGAACGAGAAGGAGGAGTTGCCCCTTAACAATTTGCAATACTCCTGGGACCTCTGCCGGTTGATATGGATATGTCTGTGTGTTTTTTGGGGGTTGGGAAAAGGTCGCACAACTACATATGTGAGTGCGTCAGGTGAGTCAGGATGGAGGGGATGAGCAGAGCAGGCCTCCACCCACCTTGCATGCCCGGCACACATTCCCTGGGCCAGTGACGGGGCAACAAAACGTTCTGAAAAGTGAAATTAAATAAATTTTATTGCATAATTTACGCTATCAAAACATGCACTGCACTTGTCTGGCTTAAATATGTGTGTATACAAGGGCCTGGTGTCCTGGGACCTGCAGCCACCACATCCTCACACACCCAACCAAAACTTGAATCCCCAAAACCGCCCCCCTGGTTTTTTGGCACCGCCGAAAGCGCTGAATTGTAGGCTTCAATTAAATGTTAATTTTACAGAGCTTAAGCATGAAATTCGCTTTTTCGCGGGGGCCCAAATCCGGCGGGATGAGCAGGAGGCCGCCAGCTTTTCATTAAGGCAATGTGTATAAAATTGTGTATTTTATGGCTGCATTTTAATCTTTTTTATTGGCAGCTCACTTTCCCAGCCGCCCCACAACACACGAGCTCACACAGCTGGCTTACCTGCCAGAGGGAGACTCTCATCCTTTTTCTTCTTTCTTCTTAAAAATAACAAAACTGGGTGAGTGCTTTCAAATGCAGTCTAGAAATAAAAATTCTCATTTGATGAATAAGCTTTTTGGATGAGAAAAACTTGCCGAATCTATTTAAAGTGCATGTTCGATATGGCTAGTCCATAAAAGTTTTTATTTAAATATGATTATAGTAAAAGGATCAGTAAGACAAGACATTAAATAACTCTGAATGCAAAAGTTATAGTTTCGACCTTTGTTAATTCAA
>JAEIIH010018639.1:0-20481 GCA_018904745.1 Drosophila orosa | reverse complement strand
TAAGACTTAGATTTCCTCCTCTGATAAAAGACCTTAAATTATGTATTTAACGTATGAAACATCTCCGGGGTTACCCCTTTTTGAATTTACACGAATAACCGAAAGATAATTGCAAAATATACCCTTATAATAAATATCCCTTGGGGTAAAAATATATAAAACTTTTTGGCAGATAGTGAATGTTGATTAAAACAGGTTTATTTCTGGACAAACGAAAAGTCCTTGACGATCGTCAAAAGAAGAAGTAAAGGTGTCAATTGTTTTGTTTTATAACGTGAAAACGGTTTGTATGCTTAATAATCATTTTGGAATTAATTTTGGCACTCAGAATAGTGGTTTAATTGTATAAATTACAAAGGAAAAGGTTAAATACTTTTAGATTTTTTAAGATAAAAAAACTTACCGTGGCTGGACACTGAAAGTAAAGAAAATAATAATATATATTAGTGTCTTGGTTTTTAAAAATAGAAAACTAACCTAGTAGGTGATTAAATAATAATTATATATGTAATTTGAGGGAACTCTCATTCTTATTCTTTATAGACCATTTTCAGCTCTGATTCCTCTCGTTTTTGTTTCCCTTTTAAGAGACAATTAAGATGTGCGGCAAGTAAGGCTGCAATATGCCATTTTTTGTTGCCCTGGAAAAGCCTGTGAAATGAAGAGCATAATTAAATGCGTATTGCCCGCATGGAGAATCAGTTCAGGTTGGGATCGATAGCTGATTTAATTGTTTGACTAATTGAGAGATTTTTTTTAACCGTGCCGAACCCCCAAGACGACAAGGCGAATCCCAACTACGAGGACGCCGCTGGCCACATTATTTGCTCCATTTGGCACTCTGGTTAAACTTAATGACTTGATTTGCCCCGCCTGTGATGAGGTGCGGCTGATTAGCAAGCACTGGGGGACACATCCACCATCCAGATACAGATACAGATCCAGATCCACAGACTGTGTACGTGCAGCAACGTGGCCAACATCCTGGCCAGCGTCTCATCGGCGACAATGACTCGCCATATATGTATGTATGGCCAGCAAAAAAGAAGAAAAACCTTAAATTTCATGCAGAATTAATTAACCGCGGTGGCTACTGCCAGCCTTCATTTCGTGTCGCCGCCGCCGCCCAAGTAGCAGAGTACTTTTTGTGGCTCCCATCTCCGACTTCATCCGACTCCCAGCTCCAACTCCAACTCCAGCGCCATCGCCAGCGCCAGTGCCAGTGCCAGTTCCCAGTCCGATATTTGATGACCGAAGCAGACAACGCTGGAACACACAGAAACGCTCGACGAGAGCGGTCTGGAATTTCATTGAGAAACGTGCCCTGTACGCTGAGGTCGTGTCCCCATCGCTTTGTCATGAGCATCTCGCTGGCCGGCTTTCTGGGAGTGCACATGGCGAAAAAGTTTGGGGGAATACAATTTTTTTGAGACTTGGAAAAGGTGCTTCTATCTCTTCTATCAGTTCAATCTTTGAGGAAGAACTTATTGCATGGTTTAAATAATAAGCTGTCATGTAGATCATTCATTTAATTGTCCCTTCAGAACATGAATCAATAATCGGAACAGTATTCCATGGTGTTGAGCTTGAGTAGCTTGTCTGTTATTATCCTTTTACTTATAAAAAGGATTTAAAATGTATTTTTTTATGAATTTCACATTTCTAAAGGCTCTGTTACTAAGAATATAGAGAGTTTTTAAGGTTTAACAACATATTAACCTATCAAAAACATATCAAAAGATGCTATCGGACTTTAATACAGTGTCCAAAATAAGCTTCGAAGTATATATCATTTTTAAATATTCCGATATTTAATTCTTTGGCATCTATGGATATTAAATCAATTAGATTTCTTTGAAGTAACTCTTTTATTTTTCCCAATCTTGTACTTATTATTTTTCCCAGTGCATGTCTGTATGCATATGCCGGCTGCTTGTTTGCCTGCGAATCTATGTTGTGGCGCCATTAGCTGCCTCGTGTCGCAATTTAATTACAAGCTCAGCTCCTTCGAGCGGGGACATTGGTGAGATTTATGCAAAGAATATGGACTAAGCAGGCATACGCATCAGGAATATTGGTATTGGTATTGGGAGAAGGAGGAACTCGGAGTAGCTGCTGCAGTATCACATCGCTGACATCACGATGCAGTTCAGTTGCACTTTTCCCCGGAGACCCGTCGCTTTTTTGATGCACAACTCAATTTGGCCAATGTGGTGTATCGGTGTCTTGGTTGGATCGGCTATGCGATGGGTGATGACGTGAGCAGTTAGGCCTTAATGCTGCCTTGGCTGCCTGCTGCCCAAGACGGGGCCATCACCGAAGAGAGTGGCCTATTCAAAGATATTAAGGCGAAAGCACTTGTTGCCATCATCAGGCCAGGGAGCTTCTTTAAAATCGAATCACGTCCGCCCAATTTTTGGCCTCGAGACTCCTCGGAGCTCGGAGCTCGGAGCTCGGAAACCAAGAAAGCAGCAGAGCAGCAGACACCAACGGCACACCGTACCCGGGAAATTTTAACTCCCTTGTAGGCGATTAAGTTAAATGCCACTAAACTAATTTAATAGCGATTCTGAGTGCATTTCGGGTAGCCCAGAGACCAGAGCTGTCCCGATCCTGGATGCCTTCTTCTTTGAGGAAACTTGCACCACATTTTCGCTGTTAAACATCTTGTCCCGGCCATCTTGTCACGTACGCGATCTTTGTAAAATAAATACACTCGACGCCGGGCCGTGGCAGATTGCTTTTCTATATGGAATATATAGGGTTATGTATGTATTATATATATGGAATTTAATTTGCGCTGACCCAAACATGTAATAACAATGCAATTTCATGTGCAATTTTCCGTTTGTCCAGGGTAGGACCAGTAAATCAAAGTGAGTATTTAATAAAGCGCCTTGGCCATTTCCTCTTGGGCATTCCGGCGACGACAGGGCTTGGTTGTTCCCAAGCAGATGCAGATGCAGATACGAGTACAGATGCCGATACAGATACACAGATAGTGCTAGCCGGACATACACGTCTCTCGTTATGCAAAATGCCAGCCATCCCGAGGGCAGTTCGGACCAAGTTTATGGTGCCTATGATCGGGATGGATGGCGCTTAGCGGGGGCAACCTGTTGCTCCCTCGGGGCGACGCCCCACGGGGCCCGGATCGTAAACCCTGGGACACACATTCGGTATGATTAATTTAAGCACTTTTACGAGGCCGCTTCATGGCGCTCCTGATTTATTGGCGGCCAGTGGAGACGCTGCTTTACGATTGGCCTCCAATAAAAGTTGCGGAGATGCTAAATACTCCTTCTCCTGCTGCTCCTGCTCCCATTTGGTTAGTCCATCCTCTAATTCTGATATTTCCTATCCCTCCTACTCCTATTCCCAATCCAAATCCAATTCCGATTTCAAACCGATCGCGATGGCTGCACTCGAACATGGCCAATGAGGAACCCCGAGTTCGTGTCTGGCAGCTGGCGCATGTTGCCATCAGACGCATTTACTATTTTGCATAAATCATAATGTAATCTGCATCTGGAAATGAAAACAAACCGAGGCTCGGCGCAGCGAGGCGAGGAGCTGGGCTGCTGCACCAAGTCAAGCGAAAATGTCCAAGCGTTTATAATTAACTGCGCGGCCAGAAACCGAAGACATTTGCAGGCGACATGCCGGGTTCGCCGCCTGGCCTTCGCTGTTTTGCAGGACACTCGCAGCTCTCTGATCCGGCCAAATATACTCGTACAAATGCGAGTCCGAATCCCGAGTTCGATGAGTCCGCGTCCGAGTGGGAATACAACCAGCATAAGCTTAAGTCCGAGCATAATCGCAAGTTCCTCAATGAAAGCCTGCAGCTTCTTCGCCCCAGCGACCGACAACAACTTCCCAGTCGGCAAACAACTGCAGATACTCCTTCCTCAGCCACATCAGTAATGTGTGTGTGCACTGAGAGAAATAGGGAAGGGGTTCCTTAGGGAGTTTGAGAAATGGTGATAAGAAACTTCATCCTCAAAACTCTGGTGTTTTATAATGGTTTTGATAATGGACAAGGCTTAAAATAATAAACCTCATTTGGCCTTCAAGCTTTTAGCCTAAAAGTTTTCGCAGAAAGTGCACCTAAAATTCCCAACTAAAAATTCAGCGACGCTTTGAAAACGGAAAAGGAGTACTAAAACAAGTGTCCCTAAAGCTAGGAACGGCAGAAAATAAAGATAATTTTATTCAGTATCGACATTTGTCAATTTTTTCGTTATTTTAACGTAGCGATTAATCAATATTTGATGTTTCACATGAATTTTGGTCTTGATTGATTGGTAATTATTAAAAATGATCGATAATATCTATGTTTAAAACATTCAAATGCAAGATTTTTCGATATTTGAAATTACGAAATATACATAAATGTTTTGTTATGATATCAGTCATTATATCTTGTTGCTATCCATACTCTCAGACTGCTTGTTTTCAAACAAAATTAAATAATTTAGATAACAAATTTATGCATTTAAAATTAAAATTAAATAATTTAAGCGAGGTAATAATTCAAATCATCTCCTAATTTTTTTTTGTACAGTGCCTGGCTTTCGGCACAGGCGGTCACAGATTTGTGCCGAAGAGGAGCAGAGCCCTAGAGATGCGAGGCGAAGATGGAGACCGAGACGTGGCTGGAGTTGGAGCTGTAGCTGTAGCTGTGGCTGAAGCTTCGTGCTGATGCTGGCGGTGGTGCTGGGGATGGTGGATGGAGTCCGTCCACTACGCAGGCAAATGAATAACCCTCACCTCATGCGCAATCGCGAAATCGCGAGATCTACGCAGCGCGCGGTCATCGGGCGCCTGCCAAAACTACGGAAAATAATTTATGCCCCAGTCGACGGACCGCGCAACACATTGGCGCAACATGCTCCATGCTCTGCGCGGAGGCAGCAGGCACCAGAAATCACAAGAAACTTAAAATGAAAAAAAAAAATCAACAGAAAACAGCAACAGCAAACCAGCAACAAACAGCGAACTGCGAACTGCGATCAGCGGGTCGGATGTTAGCCGCAGCAGCCCGGCAACGGCCAAAATTATAAATTAATGAAATTTATGCACAATAAAATTGCAAGCGAAATTATTGATGCAGTCGTTCACGCTTTAAATGCTCCCTAAATCAAAAAAAGCGCCTCGAAAATTATTAATATGGCCGGCGAACATGCAGCCAGACAATCAGATGGCGCTAGGCAGACGCTACAAAAAATCAACAGCAACAAAAAAAGGCATTCATACATTCGCATATATAAAAGCCAACTGAATGTTTGTGGCTATGTACAAATGTGCACAGGTATAAGCGCCGGATATGTTAATCGGTAGAACATGCACCTCTCCTGCCTCCATTCCACGCCGCCGTTTAGCCAATTTGCGGCGGGGTGTATCTTGTTTTTGCTATCCAGAACACGGCCGATAGTAATGCCCCAAAATGGAGCTGCATTTATGCTTTAAAAACAGCATTTTACACATGTGATTGTTTAACTTTAAAAGCTACATTTAGGAATTTCTTATATCAATATTTTATTATGTCATTTACCTTAAGCCTAATCTGTCTAAAATTGGATATGTCTTTATTTACGACAAGAAAAATGCTTAAGATTTTTACTAATCTATTAGCAGCTTATTATTTGTTTTATTATTATTATTATATTATTATTATAGTTGATAGAAGAGCCATAGTAGTATTGTATTAGTTGGCCTCCAAAATAAAGCTGTCATTTACTAAAAGACTTGAAAACAACTTAAAAATTGTTTACAATTTTTATAAAATATTTGTATTATTTCCAATATATTTTGTTAACCACTTTTAAAGATTTGGGGGAATATACTCTTGATTTTTAACCTTCAGTTTAAATAAAAGTTCACACACAACAAATATTCTGTGAAGGCTTTCCTTGACATTTCTAAAACCTTCCTTTAACATTTATTTAATATTTTTTTAAAGTCATGTTAGAATCTTATTGTATTGGTGAACATGCTACAAAATATTTTTGATGTTTCATAAACTTTCTATAATTTATCATGGCTTATTCAAAGAATAACATGAAGATCAACAGAACTCAGTTTTGAACAATAATTCATTTATATTTATTAAATCCAATTTTTGTTTTACCATAAATAAATGTTCTTAATTATGAAATCCCGCTATTAATTAAGCCTTTTTAATTGAATAATTCAACTGTACGCCACTCAAAGTTATGACTCTAAAAGCCTTGTAAATTATATTTATTAATATCATCAGCTTAAAAGGCCATTAAACAAAGTCAGAAAAGGGTTTAAACAACGGAGGTAAATCCCACAAAAACCCATCCTTCTGAGAAATCTGCAATTTATAAATGCGTAATTTGAATATAATGTTTTCATTTTGTAGCCAAAAATGTAAATTAGCTGCGGTGGCTGCATCATCATAAAATAAATTGTCAAATTACACAAACCAGATAGATTTCACACCGCATTTTAAATTTTGTTTAGCCCCAGAGGCCCTTTTAAAATTACAGAGAAAATTTTGTTTAAGCGAAAAACAAAACAGAAAAAAAAACAGTTTTATCTTATCGCGGGCTGGGTTTTGGTTTTTGGTTTTGGGTTTCCTTTTAAGCGACTAAATGAAAATACTTGATATTCCACGAACTATGGGTATGTAAATGCGTCTCCATCGTCAAGATATACAAATATATATATGGTATATAGTACCAAGTCAGTCCCCTACCAAAAACCCAAGGGTCCCACCACAGTTTCGTAACTTACGCAGAAATCTCAACTGTGCTCAGTTCGGACCCCGTTCGTGTTCTCAAGACAGGTAGCGCTCTATTGGGCCTTATATCAGCGGGCTAAAAAATTAGTTCCTCAACGATGACAAATTAGACGTCATTAAGACAGAGCGGGCCACAGTGACCTCATCTCCTCATCCTTTCTGGGAAATCAACCGGGGACGTGGAACGTGCAACAAATGGGCATGGCCGTCCGTTCTAGTAGCTGAGAGCGCGCGTGGAACTGTTACTCCACATTATTTATGATAATCTCGATTCTGTGGCAGGCCCCAGACCTCGGGCCGCAGATCGGAGATGCCAGATCCCAGATCCCAGGTCCCAGGTCTGGTCTGGCGGTTCGAGGTGAGCCAGAGACCAGGCCAGTCCATCAGGTCAGCCACTGGCGTTGCGCATGCGAACATCACATCACAACAACATCAGGCGGCGCTGCGTGTGGCCCCCAGACTGGATCCGTTCTCCTCCATTCCTTTACCTGTTGCCAGATTTTGCCGGGCCCCGGACAGAGTCCAGATTAATGCGAAGTGACATGTTTAAGTAAAAGATCCAGAAGCTTATCCGATAATGGCCACCATATTTATTAAATGGCGTATTTAATTTGAGCCACTGAACATGGGGCCGCCGGCGCACAGGCAAAAAGAAATAGTTCCTAAAAGGGTTTCTCCAAAAAAAAAATAAAACCTTTCAGCAGAAAACATTTCAATGAATGCGAGAAACAAAGGAAATGGATGCTAAGGTTAGATAGCACACTTATTTAAGTGTAAATAATTAAATTACAAAGACTGGTGGCTTTTTATTTAAGTTTATAAAGGGAATATAAAGTAAGAAAGGCTTGCGTTGATTATTTCAATGAATAAACTAAAATTTTGCTTAACAATCTATAATTGTATTTAATCTAATAATTGATAGAGCTTTCAGGAGTTATCTTATATTTCCTATAATAAAAGAAACCCTGAATCCACCCCTTTAATCCCATTTTTGCCTCAGTGTCTCTCCTTTAAGCCAAGCCGCAAGCATAATTAACCCAAAAACGTGGCAGCGTCTTTAATTATTCTAGGCATATAGTAAAGCCGCGGCGGCGGCAGCAATTGGGTTCCGAAAAGGACCCAACACAGGCTCACGAGAGGGCCCCTGTAGAAGATCAGAGCGCGAGGGACTGGTGGCTCCTGCCCAGACGACACGATTACCCCCAAATAGGCCCCGCCATAATCATTTGTTTCGGGCCCTAACAATGCAGTATCGATAGCGTGGAGGATCCTCCAGTCTCCATCCTCTGGCCTCCATCTACCCATTCTCCTCTGCCCATGAACCAGGTTGCCACAGTGGCCACCACCGTCGTCGTCGTCGGCGGCTGCTTCTGCTGGCCTTGTCGTTTCCGCTGCTGCCGCCTTTAAGGTTGGCAACTGGTAACTTGCAACTTGTGCTGCCAACTTCACCAGTTGCCAGTTTTTGAGACAACACGAAGATTAGCATGCGTGACTAACAGAATTTTGTTATTCGCGGCCGTCGCGACTCCTTTGCTCCTTTGGCTCCTTTCGCGAATCGTGCTGGCAGCAGCAGAGGGCTCCACCGCCACCGCCACCGCCGTCCACGATTCCCGTAATCGTTTGTTAATTTTGCTAATTAATTATTGAATTCCCGATAAAGCGGCCATTGAGTAATTGGCGAATGCTTAAATAAAGCAACTGAGATTAACGCTTGCCTTTTCCTCAATGATTAACTGAAAAACCAAAGGCAACTTGGGGGCGGTTTGAGAAACTGAAGATTTAATTGATTTTTGATAATTGAAAAATTATATTTCTTAAGGAAATATTTTTCTATAAAATGTGTTAAAGGTTGAAGAATTTTAATTGGCTTAGGAATATCTTGCTTATCGTTGTTAAGCAATTGACAGAAAAATAAAAGGTAAAGGGTAGAAGGGTTACTTCTTGGAATAATAATTATAAGAAGTTAAACCTTTACAAAAATATCCCTAGACATAAATCGTGTTAATTGATGTCCGATTATTTGTGCGACCATTTCAAGCTTCAGAGTTCTTTGCATAGTTGACCAGGCCAACTTTTTGCGTTCTTGATTCTTTATTTTTTGGCTTTTTGGGCAACGTAACCTTTTTCTGTTTGACAAGCAATTGCACTCAGCCCAAAAATGTACCATGGCTTTTATTTTTGCAGAGGTTTCTTCTCCTTCGGAGAGGAGTCTGTGCGATCGCGACCCGTTGCATGTCTTTCTTTTTTTTCTCTTATTTTTTTAAATCCAACCCCATCCCCAACTTTAGTCTGGAGACCCCGGGTCTCAGCTTCAGTCCCATCGTCCTCATCATCAGCTCTCCATCTGCATTCGTCCCGTTCGCACAAAGTTTAGTTTCGTAATTTATGATGTCGCTATCGCAGCATCAGTCCCAGGATTTTAGGTAACGTGCGAACCCAGGATGGACCCAGAACCATGGAGCAGGAGCTGGAGCAGGAGAGGGAGTAGGAGTATAAGGAGTAGGATGAGGAGCCAGCAGCAGCAGCAATCCCACAGGGCGCAGGGAAAACTATTATCAGAAGTTTTATGTAAATTTTTAAGCATGTTGCCTGCCTGCCAGTCTAACATCGGAAATCTTGGGTCGGCAGCAACTGCCACAAGTTGCGAATTGTAATCTTTTGTCATCATGTTTGACAGCAGCAACGGCTGCCTGTCGTCCTACGCATCCAGCGCACACCTGCCTTGGTTCCCTCATTAATTATGCACAAGTCCCCTGTTCAATTTAACACCCTTTTCCTCTGGAGGAGAGTGAGCCCGGGCATAAGTCCCACTTCAATTGTTTTAAACTATTATATAATTGTGTTGGGAGTGAAAAACGGGAGCGGTTAAACCCTTTAAGCTGGCCACAAAGGCGGATAAGGGTTTTATTTTAATTTAAGCTATATTTATTGGTGGAAATATTACTGATGTCTTGAGCTGCTTTTGGGCTTTGTGTTGTGTAAACTGCACAACATACAATAGAAATTCAGCTATATTTGTCTTACAAATTTCCTTTTCATTACCGTTGTAAGATATATAACTTCATTTAACGATCTCTCAAATAATTAACCCTTCATTTGTACTTTTTCAACGCTTTCCCTCCTAGCAAATTAATTACTTTTTGGGCCACAGTCGAAGAGACTAGGCAGGGCACAGGATAGGGGCAATAAATAATTGTTTATTTTTTATCTCCCAGAAGTAAAAGCCCAGCAATAAGAAAAATAAATAAACAAACAAGCAATACCAATATGGGCGGACCGATGGGCGGTCAGCGATTTCTGTACTGGGTTTACACTACACGGCGGCGATGGCGGCCCGGCGAGTGCGCGGAGTCAATTTGAAAAATCGATTAAATTCGAATAAATGTTGGCGAGTGGGCTTAGTCGGATTTAAAAACTCATAACAACCAGGCAACACCTCCTTTTGTCCGAGGTGTATACGGAACAATGTGTGGGGTTCCCATTCCAGCTGCCTCCTCTCCGCTGGCCGCTGGCGATTTCTGGGGATCTCGTAGGATCCGATGAGGAGCTGAGGGGTCGAGGCGTTGGCCAGCATTCTGTATTATTCATATTTATTTTGCACAATTTATGACCCGGCGAGCCCTCTGCGCATTGCTGGCATATACGTATTGACAAATTTGCAGGGCCCTCTGGTGCTGACAGGCATCCGGAATGGGAATGGGAATGAATATGGGACTGGGACCTGGGACTGGGACTGGAACTGAGACTGGAACTGAGACTGGGATCGGGGATCGGGAATAGCAGGAATCGCGGGAATCAGGAATCGGTAGCTGGCGCTAGTACATGGAACGGTGGCACTGCCTGCGACAGGAACACGGATTCTCCCAAGGCGAAAGCTAATCAATATACATACGTTCAGTTTGGCTGGGGATCGGCGTTGATTGCTTTGCCGTTTACCTCACACACAAGGCGATATATTGGAGCACTCAAAGAAATATTTATATATAAGACAATACCCTAAAAAGCAACTGGTAACTATAAAACCTATTTAAAGATATTAATTACCAAGTCAGAAGTATTATTAAACTAAAAGAGTAAGACGACTAATACGACTATTGTAATTATCAATGTCAGCAGACAAACTGCTAGTAACAATATATATTTTAACCATAGCACATGTGAAAGATCGCTCTTCGCAAGTTTCTAACTTTTAAGAAATTGGTTCTTTAAACAGAACTAAAATTCTTTAATAATAATTCTCGTAAGTGTTTATTATTATTAAAATAAACAGATCATAAACGAAATGTGAACTAAAATATCAAAATATTTGGTAATCAATAAAGATATTCAAATTTTATTGGATTCTTTATTGAATGTTCCCAAAAACGACGTGATGTTTAAGAATTCCCAACTAATAATTCTTTAACACAACATATTTTAAACAGAATTCAACTTAAACTCAATATAATTATATTTCTTTTAAGGAAACCAGTAGAAATGACCTTCATACTGAAAATTTATGCAATATTTTGCAATTTTCTTGCTCTAACAAATGCCTAATAAATTTTCCCCAGTGTAAAGAAGAATAGAAACCCCATTAAAAATAGCAATAATTTATTTTCCAAGTGTAAGGAGACCCGCACACACGCTATTCCGCAGGTCCATGCCATTAAACGTGACAAGTTGCATGTCCAAATAAAGCAGCAATGACCTCCATCAAACCGATATCGCAGATCGAGGTTCCGGGGCCATCAAAACGGGGCGTAATAATCAAAAGGATCGTGTTTAATAAAATGCAAAGCGTTCGCAATCGCCTTCCTGGGCGATTGTAATCGTTTAAGATCAACTTCGTTCCATTCGGATCGAGAAACCCTGGAGGAAGACAATGGTAATGGTCACTCGGCGGAGGCCGGGCCCAGAGTCAATCAGGAATCCATCTTCGTCAGCCAGGCGAGGCGATTGTCTGCCGGACTTCTTGGTGGTTAACATGGCGCCTGAGTTTGTCGTTTTGGGAATTGTCAGCAGCGGATCATCAGTCGGGATGATCGTCTCAATGACTTTGACGCGCTTACTGCCTTCTCTCCTTTGTCTGCCACACATCCATTGTTCTCTTGCCTTATTTTATTTTGATTCCTTTTTTTTTTCTTGGCAACTGGCGGCGACTGCGGCAAATGGATGTCCGTGGAAGGCCCATGAAATGTCAATCAAGTCATAGAAATCGCATTGCTGATTGACTATGCGAAAGTAGGTGCTCCGCGGAAGCTGGAGAATCCCGAAGAGAAGCCGTAAAAACCCAGTCGAGGCTGAATCCACACACAGCCGCAAAACAATTCAATTGAGGCAGCAAATAAATCACGTAGAACGGACTCAATGATCGTGGACCAAAAGCTTTGTTTCCTACGGTTTTGTTTTTATTTTTTTGCGGCTTGGTTTGTTTTTTTCCTCGATCTTTGGGCCTGTGACAGATCTCTGGTGGGTTCTGTGGCAGGAAAAAAAAATGCGCACGGGCAACAGGCTCCCGAGGTTCTGTTTTATTTTTATTTTCTCCTTTTTTTTTTTTGTTTTGGTTTAGCCTTTCGTTTGGGACTTTTCGTAGTAGTTATCTGGGAAGTTTTTCGAATGTCGCTAATTTGACGACTGCACGATTGCATCAAGTCGCCGGCGAGCACAGGACGTCTTCAGTCTGGACGAACTCCCGCCGATGCATTTACAGATAAGCTCAATTTCGTTTTTGCTGACACTTTACTTTACCGTCGGACCGTCGACGGTCGACCATCGAACCTCCTCGAGGAGCAGCAACCCCCAGCATTGCCCCGGGTTTCACGTTTTCGAGTTTTCGAGACATGTCGCCGATTTCGGATGGCACAAAAATAAAAATTCCAGTCCCCAAGTCACGGAGCTAAACACGCTAAAGTCTCTCTTAGCTCAGAGTAACTCCTTAATGGTCATAACAGTTTCTTCGATGGCTTTGCATTTGCCATCGGCATTGGTCATAACCGCCTCAACTTAATTTTTTTTGTTGCTTCAATTAAGGCTCGATTTACGTTGACAGAGTGTAGGTTATTCGGTTCGGTTTGGCTGGAGAGGAGCAGCCAGTAATTGTGAATGACAATAATTGTGGAGACAATCGGCCGAGCTTGGACCCGTGTAGAGGTGATTCTGGCCACATTCTGCCCCGGCAAGACATCCGTTGGAACGTGCAAGATGTTGGCGCCAACAGCGCCACCCAATAATGCCACAGGGATACTCGTAATAATAAAGACGAATTCCAGCAATGGAATGGCCAGTTCAGTCCGGTCTTGGTCCACATCCCATCGTCACTTTGAACTAAGGATGACAGTTGGACGGTGCTCTGCAGGAGTGGACAGTTGCTCATGTTTTCGGTGGCAATCTTGGGCATGTAATATTTTTTTTAGTTATTTTTATAAGTAAGGTTTGTTCTTAATTGAATTAATAGTAGCTGAGACAGGAAATTACTTTACTTTGGGTTCTTTTTGTTTTAAAAACCTAAAAGATCCAAGCTGTATTTAAGGGAATTTTCTTTGCAAGAACTTAAACCGCTAAACATTGATAAAGAAGTACAACTTATATATAAAAGGTATTCTCCACACAATTTTCATTTGTAATGCAATTTATATTCAATATATTATAAAAAAAACCCACACTTTAGACCACCACAAATCCCTGCAACTTAATACAAGTTAAAAAGACATCTAAACCCCTCAAACTATCAGTGAAAGCTCATGACCCAAATCAGAGGAGTAACTTCAAAGACTATTTACGACAAACGACAATTAAATGGGGGTTTTATGTCTGGAAGTGTATCAGTGACGATGGCCGGATGACTGCCACTGCCCTGCTCTTTCCCAGAAGGGAAATCCTTTCGCATGTCAACCGACAGTATTTCCACCATTCACCGGCAAGACGGACACCGGGTGAACTCTCAACTGCAGAATAACTAAATATATATACAAAGCCGCTGCTGTTCAGGGAAATATTTTGATGACATTTATGCGTTTTAGTCCACATTTCCACGTCATATGTCGGCAGCGACGACGACACAGAGCTCTAATTAAATTTAATAGCTGCGCAGCGACATAAAATTGAGCCACCAACGTGGCGGAGGACGGACCAGGGGCCGGCGGCGGCGGCAGGTCGTAAACACATTTGATTTGATTTCTGGAAAGGCTTCAGTCATTTGACAGCCGACGGAGCCGTTTTCGCCGGATTGCTGATTGAATTGTCACCTCAATTTAATGATGCATCCCACCCCAGTTGCCAGTGTCTCTTCACACAAGCCGACTCGTCGCTGTTTGGTTTGATGTTTCCAATTCATGTGGAAGGGAAAACTGCTTGGCGGCGCCACCAACGCCGCTGACACACATAGAAATGGAGTCGCAACATGGCAATATATATATATGTTATATATATATCCTAACCAAGTGTGCCGCCAGAGACTACTTTTCTGTCAAAGGTGTCAGACGTTTTATTGCCTTTGTGGACGACCTGTTGAAAAGTTCATGGTCACGATGTGCAGAGTGTCTGCAGACGGACTTTGAAGATGCTACACCTCCTTAGAACTTAGGGATGGAAGTAGTTTATGTGATTTGCAAGGGGATTAGTCAATTAAAAGGTGTCATAATAATTTAAGATATAAATATGAGTTCTTAAGGAACTATAGCTAAAGTTTTTATAGTGGAAAAACGTTCTTAATTTGAAGAAATTCTTATTTGAATATAGGGCCATGGCTAGGAACCTCGATTGGCTGGAATGTATTGCCCATAGTCATACTCGCTCTCGCACACTCATCTATATGGGCTTGTCCAGCCGCTTGAGGTTGTTTTGTATCCCAAGTTTAATTAAATTTCTGGCATACGACATCAGCAATCAAGCCCTGGCAACATGGCACCGTCACCGGCAACGGTCACCGTCACCATTGCCGCCGCACCACGGGTTAGATGGATGCACAGTCATGGACATGACTCTGTGTAAACGGACATGCACATTTGAATTCGGTTAAATAGTCCACCTGGGCATGCCATCCACATCCACACATATCCACATTCACATCCACATCCCGAGCCAATCCAGAGTGGCTAATGTTTTTCGATCGGGTCTGGACTGGGGGTTGATGGAATGCCCTTGTACCTGCGAGCATAAAAGCCACATAGGCGGAAGGTATCAGTATGTGCATATATTCAAAACGACGGCCGCTGCTAATATGTAGTAGCGAGCGGCTTATAAAATGTTACAAGTTTTGTATTAATTAAAAACTTTGGCTTGTGTGTGTACTTTTACCAAGTTATATATACATTTATTTTTTCCCTGGCATAGAAGCTGCTCCTTTTGCACATTCAGGTGTTCCTGTGATGGGGTTTTGCACAGTAAGAAATATTGGGGGATTTTTTAAATCGTGTAGAAAGCCAAGTGTTTTGACAGTGAAAATTATAATTATTTGTATCTTAAAAATAGATATAAGTAAGTTTCTTTCTCAGGGATTGAGCTACGGGTGCACTTTTTACCCTTTAATGAGAATGCATTAAACAAAGCAGTGATATGTACTGCGAAAAGATTTATTTATTAAATACATAGTTGAGTTTAAAACTAACTCAAGGTTCCACCCTTTGGTAAACTTGTTTCGGTTTCCACAAAGGAAAATTCATCGGTACTAATTTTGCTAACTTTATCAACAACAAAACACTGAAAGTGTTTTTATAACAGTTGTCGCTGAACTCTTACTTGGGAATTTGTAGTATTTTTTAGATAAATAGATAGGTTTGTTTAATTTGTACAAAAATTTAGCTTGATACTTGTTGGTAAATAATTTTCTGGGCAGTATATCTGGATTTAACTCCTTGGATTAATTAGGATATGTTTCGGTTTAGTGCAAGAAATCTAATCTGTACTAAAATTGCCAACTGTTCTAAGTAAAAACTTTTACAACTTTTCGTGTTTTTATAACAGTTTGTCGCTGAAATCTTACATGGGAATTTTAGTCTTTTATAGATCTATTTTCTTTTCTTCCATTCAAGCTTGTAACTTTTTGGAGAATAATTTTTTTGGATAGGATTTAATTTCTCAAATTAATAAGTTAATAAATTAATTTAAAAATGTTTTTAGTGTTATTTTAGTAACCCCTTTTTTTCGCTCTGTGCGTGTGGGTTGGACCTTCGCAACCTGAACGCGGGCTTGTCTATTGTTTCTCCGTCCGCCCGTCCAGTCTGTCCGATTTTGGTAGGGGCGGTGGGACCGCCCCAAATAGACAAGCATGCACCGTTTTGCAATTTAAGCTTGTCGACGTTGCTGGTGCCGTGATGTTGGTGTTGCCGTTGCCAATGCCGATGCCGTTGCCTTTGCCTTTGCCTTTCCAGTCCCCCAGTCCCTGATCTCCCTACTCTCCCTATACTCTCCGCCAGCCATGCATCCATATTCCATTCCATTCCATCCATTTCATCCATCCATCAACGTGTTTGACCTAGCCGGCAATTCGGTTTGACATGCGGGTAAATTGAATTTTCCTTGTTTCGCATTTGTTTCGAGTTGTTTCTTTTTTGATTTTGGCCCGTTGTACGAATTACTTATTCAAATTAAAAATATTTCTCTCCTTTTCCTTTTTTTTGTTTATTTGTTTTTTTTTTTTTTCGCTCGCCATGTTTTGTTGCCCGATGACTGGGGAATATTTATTTGGAGTTTCTCCCCACAGTTCTCGCCCATTTTATTTACATACGCGTACATATGTAAATGGCCGGCACGAGAGAGTGTGAACAGTGTGTACTATGTAAATACATAATCCTCACTGCATACAAGTGTAACTGAATCTATCAGCATAACTTTTTAGGGTCCGTGGCAGATTTCACTTGGAATATGTTTCAAGTTTGTTTTGAAACTAATTTTTGGCCAGCCGTGTGGTAGGAATAATATTATTTTAAAGTCTAAGGATTGGCAAAGGATTAAGGTTTTCGAACAACAATTTAAATGAAATAAGGAATGTCTTGGTAACTTTCTCTATCATCATATATTTATGACTAATTGGCGAATTTTTAAAACAGTTTTAGGAATTTAAATATGAAACTTAATTAATTAATATTTTTAAAGTGCTTTTAGTGTTATTTTATTTCCCATTTTTGTTGTTAGTCTAAGGAAAAGTTTGATCATAGATCCTAAACACAAAGCTTTTACATCCAGGCAATCCAGGGAGGAATTAAAGTGCCAAAGTAACATTTAAAATATTTTATATAATCATATCTTAAAAATAAGCCTCATTAAAGATTTAACAAATATTTTTAAGCTTTCCAAAACCCCCTTTCAATCTCCCAATGACCATCTGCCTGTAAACACACAAAATTTAATCGAAAAATCAAATTTTTTAGTTGGTTTCTCATTCAGCAAATGAAGCAAATTAATAAAAGTAATTTTCTTTTTTTTTTTCGGGGTCTTCTCAGTGGAACTTAAGGCATTAGGTTAAGTGGCAATCGCCCCAGTGATTTATGGCTATTTCCGTCTCGTTGCGATTTCAGTGATTCAAGGAATTGGTAGCGCCGCAAAATGAGCTGCCAGTTGGCAGTTGCTCATCCGGGGGGGCGCTGGCTCATTAATTGATTGCACTTATGGCCCTCAAGATTTGCATTCGCATACTCGTCCATGTACGCGTATGCAGCCGAGTGTGCGGAATTCATTATTTCCGGGAACAGTGCATTTGTACGGCAATTAGTCCGCTCGGGGGCATCATAATATACCGCAGATACCGCTGCCACCACGCCCATGTGCCCATGTGCCCATGGTTATGCCCATGTTCCTCTGCGGACGGCATAAATCATCTTGCAACGGGGCCGACGCCCCAGTATCAGAGGCGTTGGATATGTGGGACATAAATACCCAGGGACGGCAGCTCCGAAAACGCCATCTAATTGAGAGACACCACTGGCACTGGCACTGGCACAGGGACAGGCAAATCTGGCGCGGATTCGTATTGAGTTCTCACACTGAGAGAGCCCGCACAAATCCCCCCTTGAAGCCCAATCTCGAGATGTCGCGAGCGGAGCCATTTTTCCATGTCTCATTTGCGGCGACCCTCGGGTATTGGGGCTCGACTTTCCCCCAATTTTGAGTGGGGTCACACGCATGTCATAAATAAGTGTAAAAAACAGCTCTACTCTTTGATGGACTAGGGAATACCATTGTTTACAAGTTGGACATATTAAAACCTTGAGTTAACTACTGTAGGTTAAGTAATCTAAGCTGTATTTTATATAATTTACATTATTTAACTTGCTCTTTAATATTTATAATATTTAATTATTATAAAATATAGCAGAATTCGAATTTTGGTGTAGTTCCAGCATACCCTAAGTCACATTCTATAAATTATTTAGTCTTAGAGAAATCTCGCTCTTGTCCTCTTTTATTTATGATCCTTTAATACCAAAATTTCTCCATCGCAATAAGTTACAGCTGCTGCATTCAGATATTGTGTCAAAACATTTTTGATTACCCACAATTAACAATTCTTAAAATAAGCTCAGGTAATAATTTTAAAATGATATTTCTTGGGGTGACTGAAGCTTGGAAAAAGGGGAATAAATCATGAATTATGTCTATAAGAAATTGTAAGTACATAAATTATCCCGAGAAGTGAACAAAAATATCGAAATTAGTTTGGAAATTGTAAATTAAAAAGTTGTTCTAACTTGTGTATTAAAGATAATATATAGAAAGTTGGTAGATATCAACCTGATTGAAATAATTAATAATTAATGTTATTTCAGGGGCTTAAATCAAAAATGATGCCTTAACAAAATAATAAGTCCATAAATTATCCCGAAGAGTGAACCAAAATATCGAAATTAATTAGGAAATTGTAAATTAAATCATTTTTCTAACTTGTGTAATAAAGAAAATAGATAGAATGTTGGTAGATATCAAACTCATTGAAATAATGAATTAAATAAATATAAATGCTTCAGTCTTAAAAGCTGGAAAAAGCCGCATTTTCAGGTCCTCTCATTAAAAATCTAAAGAATGTTGTTTACAAAATCACTCACTGATTGCAAATATTTATAGAAATTAAATATACTATTAAATATATGCAAAACCCCGATATAAATCATGTTTCTCCATAGCTTAAAATCCTGCAAATTTAATATTAAGCAATTATGCTGTACCACACAATTAGGCAGGCAAAAAATCTTTGCAAATTTTGAAATTGAAATTGCTTGTATTGTGTCAGCCTCCTCCCCATCCTCGACTTCTTCCGGGGTTCCCTTACTCGTCAGTGGTTTTGTCCAATGGCGGCTGGATCCCGTCTCCATGTCTACGTCTATATCTATGTCTATATAGTGATAGTTAGGCCTATGGCCGACGGAGTTGTGCTCACGCCCACTTCTTAACATGCGCTACAAGTGCTAAAAATGCTGAAAACATATTTCACAATTAATTGTCGCCTTGGCTGGCGTTGCTTGCCAGTTGCCAGTTGCCAGTTGTTCGCTATGCGACAAACGGCCCCCCTTTTCCCCTCCCCCGGTTTGTGCCGCCGCCTTGCCACGCCCCTGTCCCTCGGCTGTCGTTATTATATTTTCCTCGCATTTTTAAGTGTTGTTCGACATGGCAAAAACAACGCGTTGCTGCTTAATTTGTCGTAATTAATGCTTATGAATAGTTCGTACTTGTCGCATTTGTTAGTGGCACAACGTGGGTGGAAAGTGGTGGCCAGTGTCTAATGTCTAGTGTCTAGGAGAAGCTTGGCAACGGCTTACCTGCAGCTTAACCAGTTCCGGGAACTCGCTGGCCATCTTGGCCAGCTCCTGGTAATTAGCCTTCGCCATCGAAACGATCCACTCCTTAGCCTTGGGATGCGACAGTGTAATCTCTGGCGAGTCCTTCTCCTCGATTAATTGCTGAAAGACACAAAGAGGGAGACGGTGAGTGGGGAAAGAGCAGAGCTTGCGGAGGGGCATAAATTAATTATGCATGTTTCTGCCACTTTGTCTACGACTTGGCGGGGGCGGGCCAAAAACGAAAACACAAAAAAAATATATAGAAAACCAAAAACGAAAAACATCGGCACGAAGCGGGAATAAAACATAGAAAGCCCATTGAGAGCATTAACGCCAACACAGTCGTCGCCTCCCGGAATATACGATTCTAATTTACCCAACTCGCACAACACACACACACTCGCTAGCGGGTAACATTGCCCCACAATCCCTGTGTGTGGCATCCGATGGATGTGCATATGGTTATGGATATGGATGTGGATGTGGAACATGGAGGCGGGGCCCAAGTGCACTAGGAAAAATAATTTAAAAAGGCAGAGATAGTACGGGGTTTAGATCTCTAATAAACTAAAGAAATTGGGTAAAAATCCATTAATTAATATACAAAGTCATGCCAAATCATACAAAAATATTTATCACAAATAAACATTTCCTTGTTTTTTTATAAAAATACGTACTATTCATTTTAATAACTAGAAAATTAAATCTTTTATATAATTTAAGAAATTCGGTTACTTATTATAAGCAAGCAAGCAGGCATTGTGTTTATTTTAACCAATATTAATTTTATATAAATAAAAACAAACAAACAAAAAATTAAAATTAGTAAAACCAAAATTGCTTGGAAAAACTACTTGAGAATTCTAACACACTATACAAAACACAAAACAAAACTTGCACTGAAAATCTACTTGTAATTCTAGCACATTATATCACTGTAAAAGCGTTAGCAAGAGGTAT
>JAEIIH010018637.1:0-19014 GCA_018904745.1 Drosophila orosa | reverse complement strand
CTTCCCAGCCAGCAAATAAATGAAATTTTTGATCAAAATGGAGTCTTTTTCGAGTCAGCTTTCTGATTAAAATGCATAAATGCAATCGTTTTTTGAGCTTAAATGATGCTACCTTGGGGAGAATATGGTATGCCAGCCGCGACACTTATAAAATAGTCTCTTATAACCCTTTAATTGAACCATAAGCGAGTCTTCTACGAGTCATATTTCAATCGAATTTCGAGCACCTAGAGGATACATTTTCGATTGCATTACATTTTGTTATTTTTATATCATTAATATATTTTGGGAGCATTTACGATTAATTTTCCAGTCATATTCCAGTCTTTTTCGAGTCGCTCATTAATCATTTAAACGACTCGAAAAAGACTCATTCAGGGGGATTATTGTAAAAACGATCTTCCAAATGCTGGCTGGGTTCATATAAACTTTAGAACTGCATAAGATGAGTTCCTTTGATAATATTAAATATTGATCTATTAAATTGATTGTTGTTATATTTTTTAGTTTGTTCATAGTCTCAATTGAATAAAATCAAAGGTATTTGATTTATAGTTGTCCTCTTTCTAAACCTATTTATAAAACCTTTCGATTTGCTCCCGACAAAATGAACATGCAAAGTTTTTATATGAAATTAGTTTCTAGCTGATAAAGGTCCCACATGCATACACCTTGCCCGGGCAACCACCTCCTCCTCCTCTGCCTCCTTCTATCACCCACAGATACATAGAGCGGGGGAGTGAACAAAATAGTAACAATAACAGCAACAACAAAGCCCAATCGACATAATCATAGCGTGGGAAATTCCTTACACTCCGGCAGATGGCTGCCGTCGTCGTCGTCGTTGCCGCTTAAAGGCCAAATGGCGGGGAGCTGGCCATGTTGATGGCAAAAGCGTTTTCATGCTTAACTGGCATTAAAAATGTTGCAGCAAAAACAAAAATAACACCGAACCCAATGCATACTCGCATACAGATAAAAATCGCAAAAAGTTTCCCTCAGGGGGAGAAGAGGAGCTCCATTTAAATGGGTGCAAAGATGGACCAGGGGCTGGCGCTCCGCCTGGCACGCGCCTGGCATATGTTCACACCGAACTTGCCGGGATGCGGAGGCTGGACGAAGCCGGGAGCGGGAGACGGAAACGGAAACGGGGATGGGGTTGCATATTTGAGCAACACCCGCATGAGGCACTCGAAAACTGCGAGAGCTACAAATTGCCCGACTTGGGTGCGGATGGTGGGATGTGGTTTCTGATTGGATGTGCCAGTACAGGGCGGAGGGCGGAGGACATGGATTTCGGTCTGGGCTTTGGTTTCGGTTCTGTGTTTGTCCAAGGCAAATGACGAGCGCGCAGCGGGGTGGCAGCTGCAACAACAAGCCGGAGCATCCGCAAACCCTCGGGGATGAAGACGAACCCTTTTCCATATTTGTTTGCCCTGCCTCGATGATGGCCCTATAATGTGGCTGCTAATGGCATTTGCTCAGTTTTTGGCAACAATTTTAATTGTTTGGGCGGCGCTTGACTCCTGTGCGGGAATCGTTGTCCTTGGGAAAACCCTTCTAGAATCCGATACAGCCATGTTATTAGATATTTTGTCAGTTTTGCGGGTAAATTTGATTATAATAATAATATTTAAAAATCTATTTAAATTTAACGTAAAAAAATGCTTATGAATCTGTAAAACATCAATTATAATTGAGGTTATGTACCCGAAAAACGACATTTTTCAAAATATCTCAAATTCCCAATGTTAACCAGATTTTAAGCACCAAATTACATCGGAAATGACTCTCAGCTTTCTAACAACATAACAATTTTGACTGACCTGAGGTTTTCTCTCAAGGACTTAATGCAAATGCTAAGGACGTAACTTCATATCTTGATATCTTAAATTAAAGAGTAAGAGGTGGCTAAGTTAATTAGATAGAGAGAAAGACATTGGTCTTTTTTGTAGCGCCCTCTGCATAACCTCAAATGTAGGAAAAATCTACATAAACACAAATATCTCAAAATCCTGACGTGATGGGACATTTCTGACGCCGGATTCGGATTCTATGTCCCAAATTCCTTTCTAAATGAACCTCCGCTTTCCAACAACTCACATGACCCCTATATTTGTAGACTTGTACATACAAAGGATTTTTCTTGAATAAAAGCCTTCTTGATTTTGGGTTCGTTTTAAGGATTCGATTTAATGGAGTCTTAAATATTATTTTAGCATTTTAGTTTAACGTTGTTTAATGTTTACTCATCCTATATTTCCTTCTTGCCATCTCCCACTTGCAGCTGGCGGCGTGGCCCACTCGCTGTCCTGGTACCGCAAGGGCGATCGCTATCCTGGCAGCAAGCTCTACGCCCGCACCTGGACTCCGGAGGATCCTCGCGGTCCCGTCGCACATCCCCAGCCGCTGTACAACAACAGCAACTCGAACCAGAACCAAAACAGCAACCATAGCAGCGACGAGTTCAGCGGCAGCGCCGATATGTCCGATCCCGGAGCCGCGGCCAGCATCTTTGGCGGCAGCAGCAGCAATGGAATGTGAGGAGGAATCCTCAGAGAGAAAGAGATTCAAGGGAAATCCAACTAGTCAGGCTTTGCTAGTCACGGCATCTAACACATATTATTAACCAACCTAATAATTATATGACGAAAACATGTTCTGTGGTATTTAATTGCTCTAAGTTCGCTAATATCTAAATGTTATACTTAGTGGTTTAGTTTAAATCGAATAAACATTTCAAACAAAATCTACCCTGGCCACGTCTAATTGCAGTTCAAGCGCCGAGGGCAAAGGAGTAATTCGAGGATAAATTATATAGTTATCAGTATCGAACACCTGGTCCTGTCCTGGTTGTCCTCGTGGCCTCTACTCTACACCCTGCCATTGTCGATATCATTAAATAAATAAAAAAAAAGAGGGACAGCGGGGCGAACAGACAAATATCACAAGGGACAAGTGCAGTTCATGTTTTTTCCCGCTTTGGGGGTGGGTGTGCACTCGAAAAATAGCAATTTAACTCTCACAAATATTCTTTCTAAACCTTCCCTTAAATAAATATAGAAAGTATTATTATTCGCAGTTATTAATCATTTTTTTAAGTGCAAGGCTTTGGGTGTGTGGTACAAACTAGAAAATTATTTCCGGTCTTTCGACATGCATGCCCACACCTCGCCGGGAATATATCATTTAAAATAACGAAAAATTATTATTTTTTAAGCGCTTTTATTTGGCAGAGTGAGCGTGCCATTTAAAACATCATTATGACTGTCAATCGATGGACTCAATGGGACAGCTGTTGTCCTCGCACCGCGTTTGGCCGAGCAATTCAGATGTTTATCTGCAATTAGGATTAGCAGCCCCCGGCAGGGGTGTTTCCCTGATGACGTGATTGAGCGCTGCGATTGTGCGGCAAGCCAGTTGATCTATCAATTCGATCGTATGTAAATTAATGCCTTCTGTTTAAGTCGCTGCTGCGGTCAAAGATTTAATTAACTGCCGGCGGCGACAGCTGCGGGAAGATATCAAAATCTGATAAGAGGTGACCGTGGTGGGGTGAAGTGGCGATTATAGACGGACACTAAAAACTATATTAAAATGTATGTCTAGTGTTGATGCTAAACAATTAATGGTGCAGTTTTACATAAATTTGTTTAGAAACATTCTAAGAAATGCAGTTTTATATAAATTTGTTTAGAAAAAAAACGTTACAGTATGAGAAATAATAAAGTACTTGAATTGCATATATTTTCCTTGGTAAAAACTAGTATTAAACTTGAATCACTTTGTCTTTTACTCTATAAGAGCGTTCAATAGGACTTAAAGTGGCTTGCAAATATCAAAAAATGGTTTAAACAACCTAATTATAATTAAGTTAATGCAAATTGCCAATAAAATGATGCCAATACCCTCCAATATACATCTATAAAATTATTAGGGTTTAATAAATATATCTCCTTTCTGCTGATGATAATTAACAAAGTATAACATCAAAACACACCACGAATATTAATTATTATGAAAATCAGCAGACTAGCCTTACATTTTCATAAATTTAAAGTATTCTATTTTGGCGGAAAACTTTCAAGTTTTGGTTCTGCCAACTGGCCAAAAGAATGTTTCAACTGGTCACACTAAAACCGATACATATGACCCAGCTGTTATCGGGGACAGCACGTTTGAGTTTGTTTTGTTTTTGAAATTAGCTTTATTTCATGCGCCATGCGGTACGCTCAGATAATTGTGGGTCCTGCGGGCAGTGGCAAGGTTTGTCCAGTGTTATTTGCCTCGCTTGCGATACCGGTAATCTAATCTTAATCCGTTGCAGTCCACCTACTGCCACTATATGCAGCAATATGCCATGGACAGCAAGCGAAATATCCAAGTTGTGAATCTCGATCCGGCGGCAGAGCACTTCAACTACAGTCCGCTGGCGGACATACGAGAGCTGATAAGCCTGGACGATGCCATGGAGGATGAGGAGCTGCACTACGGCCCAAACGGGGGGCTCATCTTCTGCCTGGAGTTCCTCATTGAGAACCAGGACTGGCTGAAGGCGCAGCTCTGCGGCGGCGAGGATGAGCTGATGCTCGGAGAGCCGGACGACGACTACATTTTGTTCGACATGCCCGGCCAGATTGAGTTGTTCACACACCTGAAGATGGGCAAGCAGCTGGTGCAGCTGCTCGAGACCTGGAACTTCCGCACCTGCGTGGTCTTCTGCCTGGACTCGCAGTTCATGGTGGACGGCGCCAAGTTTATATCGGGCACAATGGCCGCGCTCAGTGTGATGGCCAACATGGAGCAGCCGCACGTCAATGTGCTGACCAAAGTGGATTTGCTGAGCGCCGAAGCGCGCAAGCAGCTGGAGATGTACCTGGAGCCGGATTCGCACAATCTGATGGGAGAACTGGCCATTGGCACGGGCTTTGGGGAGAAGTACAAAAAGCTGACGGAAGCGATTGGGTCACTGATCGAGGATTTCAGGTGAGCAGATGAGAGTCAATTCTTAGCTTTGGTACTATTTATCTTTGTGGAAATAAAACTAGTTACTTTAGTAAATTGTAACTTGAGTTGGTTACATTTTAACCCAAAGCCTAGCTAAGGGAATTGAAGAAATCCAACTTATTAAAATACCTTTTTTTTATGTTTATTTATTTGTAATAATGAATAGAGAATACAAGATATATAATATTTCAATTGCCATAATCAAAACCCAAGCGTTTAGCGTGAAAGAATAGTTGGTGTTCGTTTAAAGACATAAGTCATCTCTCATTACTCGCGAGTCAATGTTATGCATTAATTATTACAAGTTTTCAAACTAATATCTAAAATTCAAATCAAGTTGGTGCAGCGTGCAGAAAGAATGGAAAAATCGAGTTGGTTCGATTAAGTTTTAGTCAAAAATAGAATGTTATCTAAAAGTTAAGGATATATATTCAATATTTTGCAATATTTAAGGATAAGAAAAACATATTACACTCCCTCTTAGACTAACTATGCTTGGTTTAGGCCTTAGCCTTGCGCGTCGGATGGAATGGATGTTCCATTTCGGACAAATCTGGGGGATTCTGCTCAAAGGCACTGATCTCCTGCATGCCGCCGTTTGCAATCTCCCAAAGCTGGGGAAATTCCTCCTTGAAGGTGTTGTACCAACGCGCCACCAACGGATACTGGCTCAGGTCGAAATTGATCGCCTCCAGGCACAGTGTGGCCGAGATAAGGCCAAAATCGGCAATGGTTACGTTATCGCCAGCCGCATATTTGGTTCCCAAACGCTGCAAATAGGTCTCAAAGACCTCAAGTGCATTCTCCACTTTCTTCAGCGACATGGGTGTGCGTTCGTAGTCGAAGAAGATGGGCGCCATGCTGTGGGCCATAATGGGGGCATAGTAGAAGCCCATGTTGAAGCACAATCGCTGGTTGATCACCGCCCTCATGTTGACATCCTGTGGATATAGAGACGAGTCCGGCGCATACTTGTCGCACAGATATTGCATAATGGCAATGCTCTCCGACAAAAAGAAGCCATCGTCGTCCAGCACAGGGATTTCCTTTTGCGGATTCATCTGAAAAATTTCGTTATTCGATTAGAGATTCATTAATTCTCTAAAGAAGCTCTGCTCTTACCTTGGCATATTCGTCAGTGCGATGCTCCAGGGCACAAAAGTCCACATTGATTAGCTGAAATTGGATTTCCAAGGCCTTAAGGGTCATGCGAACGGCCAGCGAGGGCGGCCCATCGGAGACAGCGTACAGTTTCATGGTGAAAATGGGTCTGTTGTGGATAACAAAATAAGCATTAGCTTTGCTATAGACAGACGCTCGTCCGACCGGTTTGCCGATCGTCACTAGCTCAAAAAAAAGTGAAAGCAATTTGTGCCCCAAAAGTTTTCAGTCGAATTTATCTATTTTTGGTTCCATTTTTTTGTTGTAGCTATTTTCAGTGCATGTACGTATCTACATATGTATCGTGTTGACGTGTTTTGTGAATATGAAATCTTATTAAACCCACAAAATATGTGTAGTGCGCTGGCGCAGCTCTCAAGTAATACTGCCAACGATCTTTGCCAAGTTCCCAAGCCAGGCCAGTTTGCAGGTGTTCGTTCATTTTAATAACAATTCAAACGAGTTTTGTGAAAAAAACTAGCTAAGCTTCAAACAAATACCCTAATAGAACCACAATTTAAAGGTTTAGTTGAAGTTTTAGCTTAATATGATTATAAAGAATGAAGAAATATTAGGATAATAACTAAAATACATTTACATATCGATATTTAAAGCCACATACCCTAATAGAACCACAGTTTAAAGGTTTAGTTGAAATTTTAATGAAATGTGATTATAAAGAATGAAGAAATATTAGAATAATGTAAAGGTGTAGCTTCGTTGGATTAAAATGAAGCTTAAACAATCCCAACACTGTTTATATTCTTATTGATATACATACTCTACGGAGCCGTAGCCGTCCATTTCATCGGTCACCTCCTCGACGACTTCAATGATGGAATCTGTGTTGTCCACCTCCATGAATTGGTGATCTCCCTCCAAGCCCACCATCTCCTCGCCCTGCACGTGAATCGGCTCATCTTCATCCTCCTCCTCGATGACCACATCCTCCTCATCGTCGTGCTGGTGCAGCTTGGCAGATGCCGAGCTGCTGTTGTGACTGCCACTGGCTGCGGCACCGCCCGGCAGCCGTGGCTTCTTGTGCACCACTATGTCACTGCTGATGTTGGAGACATTGAGGCGCTCGATGGCCAAGTCGCCGTACTCCTGCTGAATCTGATCCAGGGACTTGCCGATAAAGTGCAGCGGCCTGAACTTCAACTTCTTGTTGTTCTTCTTGTTGATCTCGTTGAACAGGCGTCGCTTGATATCGTCCTCGCTGAACGGATGGCTGTGACTGTTGTACACCCGCAGCACACGAATGGAGCCATCCTTCTGGGTGGCCGTCGAGATGCGACTCTTGCAGGCGATCTCCGCATCACGACTCTTGATGCACACCCAATAGTTGCGCGAAATTACACCTCGATTCTTGGCATGGTAGATGTAACCATCGACGCAGAGCAGCTCGTGGCCCTTGGCCGACCGCAGAGTACAGATCTTTGTGAGATCCATGTCCGGCTGTGTGCTCTTTGTCGGCTCTGGGACCTCGCGCCGCCGTCGCACGTTTGTGATCTCGGGCTGACGTACCTTCGGCGTTGACGCGTATGCCCCTCGGGATCGCGAACCGAGCCCCTGAAGGGCATCGGGAAGTATCTCGATCTTGGCGCTTATGTTGTCGGCGCCGTCCTTGAGGTACTGCACGATCATGTTCGCCTTAGAGTCTGGTTCCATTTTGATGGCTCCATCGATGCTAATTACCTTCTTCATGACAACGTTATTGCCGGTCTCCCTCTCCGGCAGGTGCTCGTAGCTGCCATCGACGCTATGCTCGGGCTCAAAGGTCTCTCCACCCTGACTGGCCGACCCTTCGTCGCTGTCGAAATCAATGTCATCGCTAATATCGGCCTTGGCCAGCTTGTGCTGCTGTTCGGGCGAAATATCCTGATCCAGCTTTGCCTGCTGCTTGAGGCGACGGGCGACCTCCTTAATGTCTGGCCTGTGCGTGTGCTCTCCGTTGATTCGGATCACCACCGGCCTATCACTCTCGACCGGATCGAGGGTGACGCGCACATGGCAAGTGTTGTTCTTGTCGCGTCGATTGATGCAAGTGAAGAACATGTGGCCATTCGATCTGCTCTGGGAATCAAAGTGAAACAGATACTTATTCAGACACAACACCTTGCGACCCTTGGCCGACGGCAGAAACGTGAACTTGGTCAAGTCACACTCCGTGAGGGGATTGTAGCCCGGCGGCGGCAGATAGTTGGCAATCACATCGAAGGCGGCTGGCCACTTGCTGCTGGCATCATGCCTGTTCTCCAGAAGTGAAGAGTCGTCCACTTCGCCCTCGTGTATCTCGCCCTCCTCATGGATTTCGCCACTGTGGTCCTCCTCCGTGCTCACGTATACATCGTAGTTGTCCTCGCACTCCTCGATTATTATCGACTCGCAATCATCGTTGCGTTGGGTAACGTCCAATGTGCTTTCCGGATCGAAATACTCCAGATTGGGACACTCGGCCAGCACGTCCGAGGTCTGCTCATCCTCCACCAAGACGATCTGGTGCTTGGCAAACATGTGCATCAGCTTGACGGCCGAATAGTGCGGATGTATATGGGCATCGGACTCGATGGCGTGCAGCCGATGGGCGCCCGCCAGAGTCGCCTCCGTGCAGATCTTGGCCGTGCACTCAATGTCCCGCATGCGGACGCATGTCCAACGAAAAATGTCGCCCTTGTACGACTTCCCAGCCAGATAGTAAAGGTGGCCATCGATGCAGACCATAACGCGGCCATCGCGTCGCCGAAGCATGTACACGCGGTCCTTGTCCTGCCAAAAGAAGCTTATTGAGTATACATTTTGGTGGGAACTTAAGGGGAATCAAGAGAAGATCTAATCTAATTTAGGGAGAAGTATACAAAGATTGGTGTTTGAGTCAATAATTCAAATGCTGTTCTATGTTTTACCATAGCTTCTTTACTTTACAATTAAAATGTGGCCAAGTTGTGGCTCCTAAAATGAGCCTTATTCAAGAAATCTGGGCTTTTATAAAGGCTGCCTTTCAAGGAAATGAATAACAGTAAATAGCTGTTCCCAAAAATACCCAATAGAATAGTTTTCCTTCGACATTTGAAACATCGGTGTACCCAGCGATCATATGAATATATGTACCTCAAAGTCTAGTTGAAAGGAGGCCTCCAAGGCGGAGGTGTCGACTCCACCCAAGATAAACTCCGGCGGATTCATGCCCGCGTTGGCTCGCTCATACTGGCGCGCCCGTTTCGGCTGCGTGGTGCTGTAGGCGTCGTTCTTCTTCATAACCGACAGCCGCTTGCGCTGGGACACCTTGTTCACCTCATGGTCACTGCATCGCGGATGGATGTGGGCCAGGGCAACGTCGACAACGACGTGGCGCGCCTTATCCATTGGATTGGGCAGCAGCGTGCAGATGCGCGACTTGCAGGGGGTGGACTTGTCCTTCCGCCGGTTGCACAGCCAGCGGTACGTGTTGTTCTTGCCAATGCGATCGAAGTGGTACAGATAGTCGTCCACGCATAGCATGTCCACGCCCTTGGCGGAGCGCACCACGGAGACCTTGGTGAGGTCCATGCCGTGCTCCTCTACCGGGGTTTCCATATTTTGAATTCCTTTGCTGTTTTGCCAGAAAAGTGTTTTGTATCGTAAATTAGGCGATTTTTGTGTGTATTGCCTGGGTTTTGATGGTTGGGATTTTTTGGTGGTATTTCATCAGCTCACTATTCGCGCGCTTTTGCCAAAAACCTGAATTGTTGCACTTGTACTGAATATATGCAGTTAGATGCACTAATTACAGTTTATTTTTAGTTATTTTCGGCCTTTTTAATTGCACAAGCACATTTTCTTTTTGCGACGCGTCGAAAAATGCTTTTGTGTGAGAGATGCCAGGGCTGCCGATTATGCTATGGCGTTGGGGGTTGCCACTTGTCAATCTTCAGTTATTTGTCATATATTTTTTTTTTTACAATTCTTAAAATTAAATTTAACTAATTTGTGTAATTGTTATTTGACAGTTTGGTGCGCTTCTTTCCGCTGGACTCGCAGGATGAGGAGAGCGTGGGCGATCTTTTGCTGCAAATCGACAATGTTCTGCAGTTCGGCGAGGATGCCGACGTGCAAGTACGGGACTTTGATGAGCCAGAGGAGGGCGAACGGGATGAATAAAAATATAATAATTAATTTTAAGGCATCGTATGTATTGCTGTATATGTAAATAAAAAATAAGAGTGATTAAATGGCCAATTTGCCTTCATGCCGGCAGTGAGCCTCCAGCCCTGGTCGCAGTGTGGCCACTTGAGGGACGTTGTGCAACACTGTTTCCATAATTTTAAATTCCAATACGCGTACAGGTCTACCAAAACATTGAGTTTAATACGCAATTAAATGTGAACTTAGCATGGAGGAAGCTGACGCCAGTCCCAGTGAAATGTCCGCTAGCCAGGAGACCATATCGAAGCGTCTGGCGGCGCTGAATCTCTGGCAGGAGGAGCAGAAGCGGATGCTGGCCGAGCGACAGAGCAATCAGCGCGTCTTGCTCGGCTTGGAGCAGCGCGATATGTACAAAATGCTGGGTCTGCTACACAAGGAGGTGGAGAGCAGTAACATCAGCGTGCTGGAGGGTTCGTGGGACGACGATGCTTCCATTCAGATGCCACGCCTCGCGAACTACGAGCAGCAGGAGGAACAGGATTTGCAAGAAAACATGGCCAGTCCTAAGCCTGCCAAGCCCAAGCGTCCCTTCCTGCGTCGCGGTGAGGGTCTAAAGCAGCGCTTTAAAATCAATCCTGACCAGCTGCGCCTCGACAACCTGCCCCGTTACAAGTTCGCCAACTCTCATCCCCAGTTTCGGGGGCCACAGGTGAAGGTGAAGCCAAGCATTCTCAAGAAAGGAGCGCCTCCGGCTGCTGCAGCTGCAGCTCCTGCCGCTGTTCCTGCTCCTACTCCCCTTAGGCCACCAGCCAAAGTTGATCTCAACGAGCAGCGATTCCAGCAGGTGCTAATGAGTTCTAAGAACGCCTGCAGCTCCACTCCGGATCTGAAGTCTTCCCACGCATCCTCATCCACATCTGCCTCCAGCATCTCGCCGAAAGTTCGCTTTGTGGAGCACAAGAGCAAGGGAGGGCAGGCGGATGATGAGGCTTCCTCGGAGGCCAGTCCCTTGACGGGCGTCTGCTGGGCCAAGGTGCTGGACACCCAAAATATAATCCCCGTACCCCTCGTTCAAAGGCGTTCCGCTCAAATCCGAGTGGAGGACGATAGCAACGTAAGTATCTTTGAGCTGCTGGAGCAGAAGGCCAGCGAGGGCAATATCGATATGAACTCCAGCTGCATACGGACCTTCATGGCGCGCAAGGAACACCGGCGGAACCTGGCCGATGACACAGACCAAATTGTGGTCACGCAGCAGGTGCGGCAGATGCGATTGCAGCCGCAGGTGGACCAGGTGCTGATCCACGAGGTGGACGACGAGCTGGAGGAGGAGGACGCAGACAGCGACGGGGAGCCATCCAACGAACAAACCCTCACCCATTCTATGACGCCCATTCAGGTGGGCAAGACGCAAGTGCGAGTGCGCTTCTCCGACTCCAATGACACCCACGAGTACTCTGATGCCACCAGCAGCCTGAACGATGGCTCCAATATCCAGCTGTTCGAGCAGTTCAAGTCCGCTCTCTTCCAGGCTTTGGAGCAGAAAAAGAAGGCGACAAGTCCCGGCCAGCAGCCAGAGGAACCACTCACTCAAGAGCTGCAGGAGAAGGCCAATCTCGTGCGCACTCGTCTGGAGGAACTAGAGGCTGAGATAGCAAATTTTAAGGAGCAAAATGTGCAAATGCTGCGCTTAAAGCAGCAGCACGAACTGGAAAAGGCCAGATGCTCCCAGGATCACATGGAGGCCATGGAGCGCGTCCATGACGAGAAGATCCAGGCGGAGATATACCTGCATGACGAGCGCATGAAGATCGAGGAGGAGCGGCGTAAGTTTGAGCAGCAGATGCGCCTGCAGAAGAGCAATGCCAATACCAAGGAGAAAAAGGAGATTGCCGCCTTGAAGCAGGAGGTGGAGGCGCTGCAGCTGCAGCTGAAACAGAAGGACCAGAACCACGTTTCAGCGCAGGCCCGATTTCGAGCTCAGCTGCGGGCCACCGAAAAGGAGCAGCACAGCTACAGGGACGAGATCGAGCTGCTGCGTAGGGAGAACAAGCGGCTGGAGCAGGAGCTGGTCAAGATAGGCCGCGAGAACAACAGCAAGATGCTGCAGGAGATCAATAGAAACATTGCCAGGCTGGCACCCAAGGTGGTACGTACACAGACCCTACCTCAGCATCTGTTATCCCAAAATAAACTTGAGTTGCTCGTTTCAGTTTCCCTCCACTTCCACCTCGCAACCCCTCGACGAGAACGGACGCCGGACGCAGTCTCTTGATGGCTGTGCGCCAGGACGTAAGCCGGCCGCCAAGCAGCGAGAGCAGCCTTCTCATCGCCGCCAGAGCAGCGGTAGTAGTTGTCAAGTCAGGAGTCGCAGTCGTTCTCTTGGCAGATCCAAAAAGAAGCCGGAGGCGTTGGAAGAGGACAGTTTCGCCTCCTCCAGCAGCTCGGGGGAGGTGGAGGAAGTCAAGGAACCCCCAGCACCAGCTGCTGCAGAGGATCCCCCAGCGAATGCCAATTCCACCACCGACTTCAAGCGGGAGATCGTGAACGATGATGGCAGCAGGGACATTTGGTATCCGAATGGCAACCTCAAGAAGATCAGTGCCTGTGGCATGAACATACGCATGCTGTACTTCAACAAGGACATCAAGGAGACGGACATCAGGGAGGGCACTGTGAAGTATTACTACGCTGAGACGAACACCTGGCACACCTCCTACCTGGATGGCTTGGAAATACTCGAGTTCCCCAACGGACAGACCGAGCATCGCCGCAAGGATGGCACCATTGAAGTTCACTTCCCCAACAACAGCATTAAGATTGTGGATCCCCGCCATACAGAGAAGCTGGAGGAGTGGCGCTATGCGGATGGAACGCACCTCGTGCAGATGCGCAACGGGGACAAGATTCTAAATCTGCCCAATGGCCAGAAGGAGATCCACACGAAGCTGAACAAGCGCAGGGAATATCCCGATGGCACGGTTAAATTAGTGTATCCGGACGGCAGCCAGGAGACGCGCTACTCCAACGGACGTGTGCGGCTGAAGGACAAGGATGGCAAGCTCATAATGGATACAGACTATGCCAAGTATTAGAATTAGTATTATTTTCCATGTGAATTAAATGTAGTCTTAAGAATTATCCGGAATGTTGCTTTTATTTGTACTTGTATTAAATAATAACGAGTCCCAGTCCTTACTGCTCTGCATTTTCTGTCGCCTGGGCCATGGCCAGTTGGTGATCAAAGTTGCTGGGGTTTTGCTTTAGCAGCTTGGAGGCGAACTGCACGATCTGCTCATAGCTGATCTCGGCCTTGGCGCGCAGACCCCAAAGGAGGAAGATCTTGGGGTCATCGTAGGCGCTCAGCTGGGAACGCTCCCGCTTCAGGTACTGCTGCTTCACGAAAGTCTCCTCAATGAGCTTCCGCAAATTGGATCCGAAGTATCCGTGCTCCTCGTCCACCTCGATGTTCAGCAGCTCCAGCATGGCATACAGTTTGGAGTCCTCTATGCGATTGCCGCGCAGAAAGATGTACATGAGGATGATGTACAGCAGAGTGATCTGGGGTCGCTGTGCAGCGGTCAGCTCGTGAATGGAGGCCATCGGCGTCTCCGAAGTACAAATATAACACTTGGAGGCCGGACCCTGACCCAGCTGTTTGAATATGATTCCGAATCGGCTGGCCAACAGTTCGGTGACAACCTGCAGTCGTTTCTTCAGCTCGTTCTTGTCACCCGCCGCTGTGACCAGGTCCTTCTCCTTGATGGGAATCTTTTCCGCCGAGTGATCAAGAATGTAGTTTAAAATGGCGCGCACTTTGTCGTCCACTTCCGCGATGCGTTGGGTTGCCTGCGAAAGGGTCGCATTCTGACTTCTGGCGGCACGGGATGTGCTGGCCATTTTTGGTTGACTTTAATTAAGCTTGTATACCATTAAGAAAAGAAATTATCATATTTCTTAAAAACTTGGCTTAAATTTTTGTTGCGAAGTTGATATTAATATGACCAGGTCTTAGAGTTGCAAAATGGCTCATAATATTGTCGTTACCAGACTGCGTAAAATCATTAATTGAATTATGTTTGCCGCGCAAACCCAGTTAAAAACTGTCGATCTGGGTGCAAAGCCCTTCGGAGCCCTTGTAAAAATCTGATTTTTCCAAGGAAACCTCTGAATAAATCGGAGCTGCCAGCTTGCAAGATAAGATCGATAGATCGATTTCACTTAATCGATAAGTGTTTGGTATTAAAATACCACTGCTTGAATTTTAAACGCATTGAATTTGCCGCACATTGTGCTTTTGTCATTTTCGCCATCCTTTGCCACTTGAATTCCTTTCTATGGCGATTCAAGTGCAATTGAGCACTCAATGTGCTCCTAACAACGCACAAACTGGGCCAAGTGCGGCTAAAGTGGCCGTTACACTGGATTGATATTGATTAATTTTGTTATGCTAGCATCGACCTTTCGTTATTCCCATTTACACATCAATTTCACTCTCAGTTTAGTGTCGGCCGTTTGACTAAATTAAATACCTTCCAGAGCCGAAGAGTCCCGAGGTGATGTGTTTTTAATTAAAATGGCAAAAGTGCCGCGACGTGGAGCAGCAGGAAGCAAACAACTTTCAAAACTAAATGCGAATGACATGCACGGTCAACATTCCCCAGCGAGCCTCAAAATAAACAGCGCCCGAGAGTCAAACAAAACGAAATGGAAATGCATTTTGTGCGGACACGCGCTGGAGTGCACTTCCAGACGCAGACACAGACGGAGTAGGAGACGCACATGAAGACGCAGACGGAGAATTGCATGGCCAAACATATTTTATTGCCTTGAAATGTGTGTTTTAGGTGGTGGCTTAGGTGAAAACGAGTTACCTGCGACTGTGCCTGCGTAAGCCGGCTGGAAAAAAGTGAAGTGCTCTATCCATAAGTGATAAATGTTCAGGCGGAAGGCAGCAGACAAAAGTTGACTGGCCAGGCGGCAAGCTTTAATTGATTTGCCATTGTTCCGGCTCTAGACAAAAGCCGAGCTCGAGCCAAATCTCAGAGGTCAGGAATTTATGGGAGTCTTTTGTTCGGATGCGAAATGGATATCCGCCGATTTCTGCACATTTCTCGCTGGACTTGAAAACCCCTAGAATTTAAATTTATGTTGGTACAGTGAGCGATAATAGTATATATGTCTTAAAACTATAGTGCGACGAACCTGTATGTTCCATAAATATTTGCATAATTATATTTCTGAATTTAAAATCTGAAGATCAAGTAAAAATTAATGTAGATAGAAACTTATTGTTAGAAAAATATATAAGGATTATCTGTATTTTAGGTTGTATTTCCTTCTGAGTGCTCACCGAAAAAGTGAAATGTCTGAGGGAGCGTAGAAACTGCGAGTGAGTGAGTCAACAAAACGCATTGTCAACTCTCCGACTTTGACTTTCTACACACAGACAAACAGTTTTGCTTTCAAAATAAATGCTCAATGTAACGTGGAGTTTGTCAACACCAGTGGCCAGTGCCAGTCCCCGTTCCATTTTTTTTTTTATGGCCGGCTAATTGTAGTCAGGCTGACTCGTAGAAATGTCTTATATACAAATAGTAAATGTTTCATAGTGTTTGCTGAAAAGAAAGTCAAGGTCTTTGCCGAGCAGCAAGCGAACTTGCTTTGCAGCTTTTTGGCGCTTCGTAGCAATAAAAAATTAGCAAATGACATGAGCATGCCATTTAGAATTTTCATGATAAACAAAAACCCATGACCAGTCAATAGAGTAACGACAACGGGTTTTTTGTGTTCACCATTGGTGGCAAAAACTATTAATAAATTAATAACAGAATCTCAAGAAAAGACGGCAACAAAAAAGAAAGCTTAAACAAGGAATGCGGAGAGACTTGATGCTCTGCATAAGCGAGGTTTATTGGCTATTAAATGGTATTAAATGGTTTAATTAAAACAAAGCGAGATGTGGAGTTTATCATGTTTCAGGCTTCAAAAATGTCAAGATTTTTAATTAAAAAAACATATTGAAGTAAAGTAGTAATTAGAAAAGGAAACCCTTTTAATGTTCTGTACTGAAAGCACAGTCTCTTAAAAATAATAATACAAATAACACTCTTAGCGTTTCCCAACAAGAATTCTACCTCTTCATCTTCGTTTCTGGTATATATTAATTTAAATTATTTCAGTTTAATATATTCCCAAGTCCTCCTCTGACACATTTGATTTATTACCACGCAAATATGTATTTTCTGTTACAACTTCTTTTGGTGAGCTGATAACCCCGATTTCGTTTGCGCTGGAACGGAATCAAGAATCTAGCCACAATAGCCGGCTATTGTTGACTCAGTCTGGTTGCGTGCTGTTTCCCAAAAGTGGACTGCCTTCAGCGGAGTGGTTTGGCATTCTTGTTCAGCGGCAGCAGTCGCAGCAGCTCGTGGCCGATCTGGCTCGGGACCGGCACTTCGATTAGATTATGATTTGCACCTCTCTCTCACTCTAAACGACCAGTTTTCTGCTAAATGTCAATGGGTTCCACAATTTAAAAGTTACCTGTGTGTTTGTGTATGTAAAGTTCAGTTCTAAAACAAAAGACTTGAGCGACAAACTGGCTAGGCAGAGGTCGTCGGCTGCCTAATTAAGAGGTCAATTTATACACCCAGGCCATGGCCTAAAATAGAGATGTGCGGTTTTTTTTGTGGCCTCTCGACCTTTTACACTTAATAAATTTCGATGTTAACTAGAAGGCAGATAATCAAATTTAACGCTTATCAGTCAGTTGGCTAAAACGGCTGCCACAATCGTCGCAATTAAAGGCAGACAAATGGGCAATGACGCGGCTACACTTGGGGGCCAAGTTCACTCGTGCATGCCGAATCGCGCATACGCACCGTGTGACGACACCAAGCTGCAGGGGGGAGTCTCACAAATGCTCCTCATTCGTATAAAAATAATTGATGTCTAAGCGGATCTGAAGCGAATGCTTACTCGTAGTGGGAAAATACAACTTATGATTACTCAATGAGAGAGCCTTCATGCATTTTAATTCGGTAATCCAGTTGTGGTGGCTTAGAATTGGCTGTTTATGTGTTTTTCTTGAGAAAGTATATAAAATGAATAAATAACTATGGCTATTAGGACTGATCAATAATATATATGATTAATACTGTGACTGTGTGACTAGCGTATTAAATTATAGCATTAGAAAAAACCTCTTAAATAAATAAATAAATAAATAATACTAATACTTCTGACTAATCTTATTATACCTCGATTTCCGAGTTGTTTTTCGAAATTCTATGATGTTTAAAGCAGCCAGCGGCTAAGCATCCTTTTAAAAGTCAGCCGACAATCTTTACCAGATAATCACTAAATTATTAGGGTACTCTTTCGGGATATATGCATTAAAAAACATCTAAAAAAAGCCTTTTAAATCCTTTTAGAACAACAGGATTCCTCTCTGGCGACTACATTAATTAACATAATTTATTTACCTGACCAACATCCGTTTTTATTAATTCGCATTTGAATAATATATTCGCAGCTAAAGATTTTTGAAGGTCATTGTTTATTTATTTCCATGCATCTTTCTGGGTCTTCAACTTGATCTTCGCCTTCGTGTGTTTTTATTACTCTCGAGATCCACAATCTCTCGTTTGACTGGCTGGCCATTCTAAATGGTTTATTAATTTTTATGGCCCGTGATTCGATGACTTTGAAGTGGGCCAGCATAGATCGCGAGCCCACATCACCTTAACGTTTGTACAAGCAATAAATGTTTATCAATTATATTATAAATAGCCCTGCCGTTTTGTAAACAATTAAGCGTAAATCCAAAGTCTGCCTCTAATGCCATAAATCCGGACCAACTGGCGTTTCGGCTGACGCTTGTCTGAAATTCCCCTCTTATGAGTCATTTGAGGCACTCGAAAACGTTCCTCGAAATTCTCCACGCCAAGTAAATGCCAAATAGTTATGCAGTATCCGGTGTGCCGGCTTTAGGCTAATAAAATGTCAATTAGGGATTTCTCGATTCACTCTCTTTCGGTGACGTCCGCAGGCTGCCTTGTGAAGGTCGTCGATCAACAGCTTTTTAGCAACCGTATCACACGAGGCGAAATGTGAATCAGATATTCGCGAATTTCGTATGCAGCCAGCGAGGTTGTCACAACAGCCTTGAGCCACCAAGCACCGAACACTTTGCATGGGAGAGTGCCAAAAAAACAACAATAAACCATAAATTGTTGCATAAATCTCGGACGGCTTCCTGTGTGAAAAACTTTCACATGCCATTCGCCAGAAGGCATCAAATTTATTATAATTATTATTGAGCCTGGTGTCATGTTATACATGCATCAATTTAATGGTTTTTGACTCGCCAAAAACCAGAGTATTTGCCCAACTCGTGAGAAGATCTTCACTCCGAAGTCATGGTCATGGTCAGGTTGGGTTTGGACTGACTGACTTTCCAGAGTGTCAAAGACTCGGATTAAATATTAAAAGTATTTTTAATAATTTTAAAGTGTTTCTTGTGTTTTGGAGCTGCTGTAAATTAGTTTATTTAATGACCTAATAATTATTCAGTTGCAAAATATATTTTATTTACAATACTTTTGCAATTTTCATTTCAATTAATTAGTTTTTAAGAGTTTAAACGCTTATGTAATATAGAATTTTCCCCTACATATAACCACATAAAGTATAATTTCCAACAGTTTCTTAAATATT
>JAEIIH010018636.1:0-16975 GCA_018904745.1 Drosophila orosa | reverse complement strand
ACGAGACTTTGAACACACCTCTTACGCGTGTACTTATTATTTTGTCCAGTAGTGTATATCGATTTTAGCATAAAATATCAACACCGTATCGATAAATCGATAACATGACTAGCGAGTGCCACAGGAACACTTCAAAAAGTACCCAAAAGTATGCAACGAAATATTTAATGTAAGGAATTCATCGCAAAAATGAATTTAAAGCTAAACATAAAATACTAATTAATTTCTAAAATTAATATTCACTTACCTTGCGTCCCTACCAATATCATAGGTATATCCTGTCCATTCCGAAAATGCGCCATTTTCGTATAGTAGTTGTAGACGGTATTGAAGCTGCTCTCGTTCTCGAGGCTGAATACAAAGATTACCGCATCCACCCAGCCAGCGAACTGTAAGGATAAAAATGAGGCATAGTGTGAGTAAAATTGCAAAGAAGAAGGGGTTGTGAAAGCTGAAAGCTAAAAACAGAAAACAAAGAGAGTCCTGCGGAATCGGCCCGTTTTGAGACGCTCAGAGTCCTTGACTTTGGTCGCCTCACAGGGGGATAAGGGGAGGAAGGACGTGGACTTGGATTCGACTTTGGCGGACCGAGGAGTAAACAAAAAATGCAGCGTCTGGCGGAAGCGCGCAAAACAATGGACATATGTATATGGTATAGCTCCTTGCCTTCCATCTGAGAGGAGTATTTCAGGAGTAGGACTCGGCACACACACACTTGAGAAAGTCGCTAATGAAGCACTTGAAGCCTTCTATACTCCGCTCGCCAAGCTCGGCGTGTGTTAAACTTTTTAATGATTTTCGTATGCCTTACACACAACACACACACACAAGCACACTCGCCCAGTTTGGCAGGATAATGAACTTTAATATGGGAAGAAGTAAACAGGCTCTGTTGTTTCTGCGCAGGATTGCCATTGAAGGAGACGGAAGTCGACGGAAGTAGGGTTCGCCAGCTTATATTGATTGACTGTTCTCCAATCGAATCAATTAATAATGCATTAAATAGGCTCTTCACCTGGACAACTCTGCGAGGTCGTTGAATTATTTATGTAACTCGCTCATGGAGTTGGGGCTGCGTTATCCTGTGACAGCGGCAGCAGAAGTCCGTCGAAAAAAAGCCGCCCGCACGCGACGCCAGTCGACAAACAACTGGCTGCCAGAATGTCCTGGCAACGAGGACACTCGTCTGCGTCGCTGTGTTGCTGTGTGCATTGTGTTGTGGTGGGTGGTTGTCTGCTCCCCGCTCTCCGCTTCCTGTTCCCAGCTACCCGCTCCCGGCATCCCCTGCTGGCGCCGCCATCATAGCCACTTTTTATGATTTGTTGTGAAAATGTATGCAGAGAAAACGGAGGAAACAGGAAACCAAAACGAAGAACAGGCGAAAAGAGGAACGTAAAAAAGTTGCACCAAATGGCGACGAAGGGCTCGAGGGCCTGAGATCTGCTTAGTTTATGCGATGAGTTTTATGAATCCTGAATACGTTTTTATGTCAGCAAGACTAATGCCTCCAATAAAGTATTTAAACGGTAATCAACAGAGCGACAATTTTACTAGTTTTTACTAATCGACGTTTTATGAAATGCTGCTCTAATTCATAATAAATTCTAGGGTTTTCTGGAAATAAAGATTGTGCCCGAAATGATTTCGTGTATGGGGCATCGCATAAACCCTGGTATACTGTGTGTGGAGGAGGGGTCCTGTTCCGGCGACTGCTTACTGCACATATGTACATATGCTGATGATGAGGAAAAAAAGCAAGAAGTAAGCTCAGCACAATGCGGGGCACAAAAATGGCAGGGGTTTTTTTTCGCATTATATATGTTTGATTTGGCTGAATAGTCGGGAATCGACTGTAATTTTTCAGAGTTTATAACCATAAAAAAAGCTCTATTCGTCCCACATTTTGGCGCCCAACGTGGGACAGTGTTTAAAGCTGTTAATTTAATAAGTTAGTTAGATTTTCTACACCCTTGCTTTTGATTTTATAACTATAGAAACTATTTAGTTCTAGCTACAACTTTCAAATACCAAGTCCACTATTGGGTTTTATTTAAATACAGAAAACATCAATGCATATCAACTTTTCCCATATCTTCCTATCATGCGCACCTCGAGTGTACACCACCATCGCATCTCTCACAATACGGAATCGACAAATTTCTGGTCGCATGCAATATAGCTGGCGCTGTAGTCATCGTCTCCTGGCTCGTATATGGTAATGATATCCTTCGTTGGCGAAACCGAAGAAAAAACAACTACAAACGCGACAGAGTGGCGACGAGTCGCCCATTGAATGAGTGATTTCATCCAGAGTCGGGCGACAGTTACTTCTGTTGTGAGAATGTTACTGCCCTTGCGAGGGTGGTCTTCTGGGTTGCTCACATTTCCCTTTGGGGGGGTTGCTGTTACAGTTACAGTAACTCTTGGCTATTCCGAGGGTTATTTTGCTTATGAAATATGGGTGTATTATGTCCCATCAAGATGTGACTGAGGCAAGTTAGCCGGAGAAAGTGATATATAATTAGTCGAGTAGCTCTGGCGCAGACAGCGAACGAATTTGTGAATTGGAAAGAATGGTTATTGCAACAATAGTTCGAGGGGGTTTGGGCTGACAGTGGGATCAAAAAGTGCGCTCAAGTGAGAGGGTTGATTGACAGTTTGGTGAGCGAATGTAACGATTATGCAATGTGCATCAGGAGAAAGTGCCCAATGAAGCGCAAAAAATGAATTACGAAATGTGTCACTCTGAGTAGATCTCAAACTATAATTATGGAAATATTTAAGCGTGTACTTTTTCAAGAACTAAGCTTAAAATTTGCTTTATTTATCTAAGAACAATTCCGGTTCTCTGATAGTTACAATATTATAATATGCATTAGTATTTTCATAATCCTTCAATTGCTTCTTAATTTTAAAACCAAAACTCCTCACATCTTCCAAACTGTACTTCCAAATTACTCCCTTTTAAGCCCTAATCCTTTGTTATGTGTATTCCACTGACAATTTAGGTCAATCATCTGCTTGACTTGCAAAAATTTTCCAAACTTCTAATTAAACAGAAAGGAATTAACAAAAAAAGCAATTTGAATAAAAATGGCAAGCGACGGGAGAGAGCAAATAGTGCGGAAGACTGTCAGTCAGTCAGCAGGGATAGAGTAAGGATTATAGGGATATTATTGGGATTTCGAGGGTCGCGTGCCTGGCACATTTTTTATAAGCAACCCCCTAGGAACCCCGCCCTCTGCGAGGCGTGTAAATAGAACCGCAAATAAAAAATGAGAGACTAGTGAAAAGCGAAAGCAGCTTAAAATTTATAATCCTCACTTTCGCCCGTTAAGCCGCAGGCGAAGGCTTCGGGCCCCAGGACTTTTTGGCACACGGAGAGGGGTAGCGAAATTGCAATTGCAAAAATGTAAATGCAGACGTCGAGCACACTATATATGTGGGTATTATAGTACTTCAATGTACATATATCAAAGGCGGGAGCCGAACAAAAGCTCCTTGAGCCACAAAAGCCTCGGGCAAATCAATGAGTCAAGGCCCGTTCGAATGTAAATAGCCCGTGGTTAAGTTCACTTTAATTACACTGCCCGTGTATATTGACAAAAGACGAATTCAATTGCATTCGCAGCGGATCGGAGCTGCAACCGGGGTTGCTGTTTGCTGGCTGCTAGGTGAGCTCCAGGGGTTGGCTGGCAGTCTTGGGAGGAGGCGCCATTGTGTGTGCCCTGTGCCAAATTGTATTGCCAAGCTATTGGCTCTCGGCCAGGAGATGATGATGCAGCATCACGTCCTGCCATAATGGCCAACAAAAACACACAAACGTGTGTGTCCCAAGCACACGGACGCGTTGAAATCGCTTATCTGCCATTGCGCCACTGTCCCTGCCAAAGGTCGAAGTTCGATGGCGAGTGACTCACGCTATGTGAGTGCTCCAAGTGTCCTATCCCCAGAGTCTGGTCTGGTCTGGTCAAGGCAAACTTTGACGCAGAGAGAGAGAGAACGGCAAAAAGTTGAATAATTGCTGGCAAAATAACTGTGAATATGCCTGCGAGCCACGGAAGAAAGTTCTGGCTACAGTCACTCCAAGTTTCAATCAAATTATATCGTAAATAAAAACCGTCTGAGGGTAACAACCCCTAAAAGTTTTCCCAGTCAGTTGATCCCACGTTGACCTCAATTCAAATATTTACAAGATGATAAGGGAAAATGTATTTGTCTACGGCAGCGGGAAAGGCAAACCTTTCCGGCAATACATCATTTTCCCATTCCCATGAATATTTCATGGCAAACAGAAAGCAGAAACAAGCCCCAAGGACTCGACTAGACTCACCTGCATTTCGGGGGCTCCACCCTCGTCCCGTATGAGCAGCAAGTAGCTCTGGCCGTCGATGAAGACCTCCTTCTTGAAGCGCCCGCCCTCGGGCGACTCCTCCTGCATGTAGGAGCCGGTAAGGTACCGATGCACTAGGGCCGACTTGCCCGAGTTCAGGGAGCCGACGATTCCCAGCCGCAGATCGGGAACGGAGCGCGAAATCGTCCATTCCTGGCTGTTCACAAACGAATCTGGAAGAGAGCATCGATGGGATCATTATTAGATAAGGAGTTTCTTTCTTAAGTAGTTTGTTTCTGTTGGCAGTGGAAGAAAAAACAAGTTCAGTCGGCGCAATTAGCGATCTCGGAAACCCGTTTCCCTTCTGACCTCTCTACATTTCGCGGCCAAAAGTTTCCAGCTCTCAAGAACCCATCCACCCATCATTATGCTAATGCCGGGGTATCCCTCCACATACATACATTAGCCTTCCTTGTGTATTTTTAGCAGCCGCTCTGATTGACAGCAGGAATGTTTGCCAGGAAGCTTCCTTTTCAATTTTCGGCAATTGTCTGCCGTCTTGTGCCTGCCTTATGTGGTCCCCCGTGCAAAAACTTTTAAATTGTCAGTTTGCTCGAACACTTTTCTGATTTAAATTAGCTCATTGTCAAGTCGCAGTCACTCAATCAGACTTAAGAGCGAGAATTCCCTGTGTCAGCTGGGCCCAAGGTTGCGAAATGGTCCACGAATAGGTAGCTAATTGAAGCGGCTCTGGCACGATACCTGAGCCCAGCTGCTTGTGGCAGAGCTTTAGAGGCTCCTCTTTGGAAGGAGGATTTACGGTGCACTTCACGCCCGAGTGTGACTATCTGCTGGGAGAAAATGAAAAGCCCACAGAGGTGCCATCATAAATCTTTCCAAGAGCGAGAGTCCAAGCCCGAGCCATTAGACTTCCAAGTGCCCGCGATCAATTTCACTTCACGAAAAGGGGGATACTCCTCCCTTGAGCCACCCCAGGATCCTAGGGAAGAAGGAGTGACAATGGCTGACCAGCGATGATTTACTGCACTCGGCAGAGGACTCGCACGTGAAAATTGCTCTATTATGAGTTGTTAAGAGTTGCGTAAGTAAACACAGAGGCAGTCCCTCTCCCGGGTAGATGGACAACGACAACGACAACGACAACGACAACGACAGCGACATGGCCATGGACATGGATATGGATCCGGACGTCTCAAGGGGTTGTCTTACGGCGGAAACTTGTTTTCCTGCCGCTTGTTAATCGACTAAGGCGATGGGCAGCGGCAGACAAGACAAGTTCAACTGGTTTGCACTGTTGCCTTGCTGACCAGAGCGCAAAATTACAAATTAAAATGAAATAAATATGCCTTTTGTGTTATATAATACTGGGAATATACCGAATACCGAAATAAATCTGGGCCAGGAGCAGCGGCGCATTTCAATTGTTAAACTCAATTGAAAGCGATATGCACACGCCGGCCAAGAGAAAAATTAGCGCGGTTTTGCAATTTGCATGCCCCTAAAGGTAAATGGAAATGGTTTTCGGATCAAAGATGGCGTCGAGCTCGGAGACGGAGAAGACGCGGAAGACTGGTTCCCGCTTCTTTCGGTTCTCAGTGCTCGAATTGTAACAAATTGCAGGCGGCCAGAGACGAGCCCGCCTAATTAATGGCTCGTCATTAGCCTAAAGCGCTTAAAGTTACAAGCCAGTTACAAATGCGTCTTTAAGTTTGACTAATGATGTCAAATGTCTTACGCTGGCTGGTATGGGATGGGCTGGGATCGGATGGGGGTTAACCATCGCCCCGAGGCATCGGAATCGGGATCGGAATCGGGATCCGGAGCGAGAAGGCGATCGGCTTATGTGTGAAGTTCAAACCGCCAGCCAGCCAGCCAGCCAGCCAGCCAGCCAGGGGCAACCCTTTGGCTGCGGCTATCCCTCCTGGCTGCATCTCTTTATCTCTCTGGGATCGTTACTCAAACTCATGTCAAATGTCGCCATCGTTGTCAAAATTCCCAACATAATTACGTATGCAAACTAGCTGCAGCCCGAAAGAGTTTCGATTTCCGAATCTAGCATTTCCATTCCCATTTCTTGTTCTTGGGAGAAAGTGTCCGAGGGAAAGGGTTTGTGTTGGTTGGGATTTGTTTTCCCTTCCTTTATGTTTCCTAGTTTTGTTTGTTTGTGTTTATACACTTTTGCCATTGAGGCGATAAGATGAAGACTGCCACCCCACCCAGCCCCTTGCCCGTGCTCGGGATTTACGGCTCTTTATGTGGGTTAAGCATTTTAATTAGCGAACAATACCGAAATTTTCATATCCCTTTCCGGCATTCCAATCCAACTGTCTCTCTCGTTCTTTGGAAACATGCTTCCCGAACAACAAACAGCCAGGTGACCGACCTTATGACCCGAAACTTGAAGATATAGATGGCTTAGTTTTATGACTGACAGCTGCTGTAACCGAACTGGACGAAACCAAACCAGGCTGAGTTTTTTATCGCCAAGAAGCGTGCCATGCATCCAAGAAAAACATGTACATTAATTTTATTTGAGCAGGAGGCGCCAAGGATTGGCCGAGGAACTGTCGTAAAATGTTTATAAGCGTTTAGTTGTTTACGGTAGCCACAACGAGGAGCATTTCGAACTGTCATCGCATAATTTTACGACACATTTCCACAAATACAGCTGAAACACAAGGCCATAAAACCGGAAGAGAATTGATAAAAACATCAAATGCGAACAAAGTATTCATTGACTATGAGCAAACCTTAAAGTCTGAGTAAAAGCTGAGCCACACAAATTAGATCCCACAAGCGGCCATCCATAGATCATCCCATTGAAATGCTCTATGGCTGTTTTGATACTTCCAGGCATGCCCATAAATGGTCAAATAATGAGATTTTAATAAGCCATAACCATAATAAAGGAATATTTTTCATTTGCCGCGCCTTTCATGCGTATATTAATGAATAGCGCCAGCTCCCTGGGATAAATCATATGAATGCGAGTGGGATATTTGCATGGGGCCTACGAAAATGTTTAGGTAGGCTGGTCGTGTCGACAGTGTGTCGTCCAGTCTCGAAGATCTGGTGAGCAGCAGGCCATAAATCTCTGGACCTCGCCTGTCCCGAATCCAACTGCCTTCTTCCCTTGCCATCTTGGCACTGGAGTTCGGATGGTACGAGTACCTTTCACGATTCAAACGCCCGTTGCCTGTGTATATTCTGCACATCTGCTCCAAAATCTGATTTACTTTCTTTTTGTGTTTGCCCAGAGATCGGTGAAAGAAGATCACGGCGACTGGTGGCACAGAGCGAGATGGAGGCGAAGGTGACCTACCTATTCCCATCCTCTGTCGCCCTCTCTCTCTCCATCTATGGGTGCGACAAAAGGCAAAGAAAATTAGCAAGGCCCACAAATGATTCGGGGCAAAAAGGGCGATCGCACAAACAAGATTACAAGAGGAGCAGGCGAAGACGAAGGCGAAGTCGAAGGAGGATGTCGCAGACAGGAAAAGGTAACGAAAATAATGAATAAATACAGGGAAAGATGAGCGAGTACACTGCTCTTAAAAGTAGCATTTCAGTGAATGCAATTCAAGCTGTATTTGCTGTTTAAAAATTGTTTTTAGGTGTATGACAAAACTGTAGCTAGTTAGAAAAATATTTTAAAACCTGAGATGCCTGCCACTTTTCGGCAGCACCAACGAATTCTGTTTTGAAATAGAATCGTACAGTAGCAGTTACATTTTGCGATTAATTACAAGTCAAAACAAACAAAACAACAACTTGTATGTCGGCGGGGGCTCCGGCACCGAGCGTTCCGTCCAACTGTTGTTTTTCGAGAGGAGAGGAACAGTTCTGCACGAATGATTGCGACACTTCAAGGTTCGCCCCCGGGGCATCATCAGCGTCACGCAACGTGAGAGGGATGCATGGAGATGGGGATGGGTGTGTACCTGAAACGGTATCCGCCAGTTACATATGACTCGTGTCACGTGCAGCCACATATTCCGCATGGAAATGCGGATTCAAGAACATGACTTCATCGCCCAGAAATCCGGCGAAAACAATCATAATTGACACAGAAATTCACGCATCATTAGCCGATGTGCGAACGTCCATCCAAACAAACAAATAAACAGATGGCGGCGAGCAAGTAATTGGAAAGATCTCATAAAGATCTCTCGGAGCGGAGCATGTGTTGGATGGATTTTGATAAATTGAATTGAGAAGAAGCTCAGTAGATGTCAAAGCACAGTCGAAGGTCACAGACGAGGCGCAGGCCCTCGAAAGACCACGCCCCGAGCCATTCAAAATGGTTAAAAGGGTTTACGATCCCTTAAGGAGGCTCTTCTTGGGATGCTGCCATTGGCCCAGAGATTTATTTGTGCCTTCAGGTAATAAAGCATCTTCGCGCTAGCTCCTCAATGCCGTACTCCATTTTGCCATTTCTCAGCAAACTCGTTCTCATTTGCACCCAGAACACCAAATATATCGCTGTTTATATGGGCATAGACGGTTTCTTTGTTGACTCTTTTTTTCGTGGGCTTTTTATTTTTGGTTCGTTTATCAGTTTTTGGGGCCGAGCTGAATTTGTTTCTGTGTCGAAACTCATTTATCATGCGCATACAGTGAAAAGTAATTGCAAAACACGAGGCGGTAAAATAATAAAAAGGTAACAGAGACCCAATAAAGAGAAATCACCAGGCTGTAAGCTACGATTTCTTATCGTTCAGCACTCAATGGGCGAAGTGCGACGTAAAAGAGAGCCTTTCTTATCAGTCTCAACTTATTTCTTAAATCAATTCCATGCACTACAGATACAGTCCTCAAGCTATCAGAAATGTATGCTCTAGGGACCACAAGTCATAAAAGACAACTGGGGTTTTAATGGAAATTATTTTAGTTATCTAAATAAGGAACTCACTTTTGTTAAAACGTTTCTTAGTCCACTTTTTTACTTTATCAAAAACAATATAATCTAGGCATAAACTTCTTCTCTTGAATTTCAGATGACTTCACAGCTGATATTTTAACCTTACTCAATAAAGAGAGTTTAAAAGGAATTGAGTCATGATGATCGAGTCTCCCAGTAAATGTAAATTTTCACATACGCAACCCAAAGCGATTAAATGTCAAATTTATGACATGATTGGGTTCCCAATATCATCTTTCAAAGATCCCGGAAAAATTCGTATCATTTTTTCCTTAAAAACGTCTCCCTCCCGAGAAGTACATTTTTTTTCGATCGAAAAAAAGCGCAAAAAAATGACACCCGGCTGGAAAATCTTTTCAGCTCGTGCGAGTCAATCAAAAGTTGACAATGGCACAGGAGAAAGCAAGTGAGAGGACGAGAACCCAGGGACAGGCAGGACACCATCTCCTGGTGGTTGCTCGGTGGCTTCCTTCACTTACTCGCTCGTTTCCTCGGTAGCTCACAGTACTCTATTAAATATGACATATTTATGAAGTGCCAGTCCCCGAGACAAAAGACGGGAGAAAATCTGAGGAAGAAAGCCAGGAAAAAATGAAAGGAAAGTGCGGAGGGAAATGGGATTTTTTCCCGGGATTCGTACTTTTCAGCTGCTCTTGCGCAGCGGCCGATGGTCGGTCGTAAAATCAAATAAAATAAAATGGGAATCGTATTTGTGTTTAATATTTATGCGGTGAGATTGTCAATGATGAGCATTTGATTGTCTGTCTCCGCTTCTGAGGTTTCCCTTCTGCGGTTGGGGTTTGCAGAAAGTACAAATACAAATACGAGGTGGCAGAGATCTGGCGATCTGAAAGGACATCATTTGTGCCTCATAAATTTCGCTGTAATTAAATTGATTTGGAATGGTCAGGCGCCTCATTAGACAGAGAACCAGCAGCTGGCTAATAATATTCCACGATCACCGACTGCTGACCAACTGACCAGCTGACTTTTCCTTTCAGTTCCTTTCCTTTCCTTTCCGCTTTTCTAGTCGCTCAGGCGCAACAAATTAAACTGCTTACTTTTACTTTTCCCGGCTCACGCTCCTTCGGCAGCCTAGCCTCCTTAGCGGTAGTTTGCTTCATGGCCAGTTACCTAGAATCTCATCTCATCTGCCATTGTCGCCCGACCAGCTCGTTTACATCTTTTCTCTTTTCAGAGCAAAAAAAATTATGATGACCATTGTTCTGGCAGTGGCTCCTCCATCCTCCGTCCATTACAATCTTATTTATGGCCGTTTTTCGGTGATTTTCTACGTGACTGTCGCATCGTGTGCGTTCGCATATTTCTGTCTGAATTTTCTGAATTTTGCTAGAATTTTCTTCTGGTTTTCTTCGGCCTCTCCAAAGTTTTTGAGTGTGTTGAAAGAATTCTACCCGTGGGCAGCTCCGATCTGCTCCGGCTGCTTGGCCCACTGTCTTTTAGCGGTTCAATGACTTCTTGGCCATTAGCCGTTGTTTGTGTTTCTGCCAAGATACACCAACCGGCAGTAACTCACTGCTATCAGTCATACGCCAATGCACGGCCCCGTATGAGGAGGGTATTGAATTACACTAAACAGCAGGTTTCAAGTTGAAACCAGTAAGTGATTTTAAGTCCTTTGTAAGGGCTTTTCGCAATAATATCATACTTGTAATATATCATATGCACAGATAAAAAATAACATTTCTTTTGGCAATGAAGGACACCATTTTGTTGCGTAGACTCTCATAATCTTGTCTTATTACGCATCGCCTTATCTTAGATATCCCTTTAACCACCTTTTCACCACATCACCCATATAAAAGACTTTAACAAATGTAATGATCATTCCCCATTAAAGTCAATACTTTACGATTGTTGTGCTTGTAATCTGATCAGAGGACCCGCAGTGCGGTGTAGGATAGTGTAGATATATCGGTCTCTCCAGCAGAAACAGAGATCAGACAACTGCCCACAAAGCATCCGAAAATGCGAATGAGAACTGGTTATGTTGTAAGATTCACGTAAGTTTACGAGACGGGGAAATAACTAGAGTGTGACTGAACTTTCGGCCAAGGCGAAAGGAAATCAATGCAATAAGGAAGGGCTTGCTTCCAACAACAACAGCCCTCGAAGTGCCATTGTAAAAATTATGTTAGAATTTTATTACTAAGTGGAAGCGCCCCCCTGACACCAGCAACAATTTGGCGGTGTCAACCTCGGCATTTGAATTTCAATGGGCATTAAACCCTATATTGAAGCGGAGCGCTAACAAAACCTAAATAAGAACTTCCGTTTCCACATGCGTTTGCCGTTCCCTTATATGAAATTCTGGATGGGGCTTTTGGAATTCGGGAAACAAAGGGCCAGGGCCAGAGCCAGAGCTCGAAGCGAAGCACAACGAAAATGCAATCCCCCTTTGGGCAGGCAACTGGCTATTCAAAATTTGATTGTTGTGTTTAGATACACTTTGCATTCTGAATGGAGTTGACCAATAAACCTGCTGCCTGCCGGCTGTCCTCCTAGCTGGCTACCTATATTTGGGGAGAAAACTCCAACCACGTCGATTGACGCACTTTGGTGGTGGATAGATAGGTATTTTTGTTTTCCCAACAAGTGTCCCACTGGTTGAGGCGGAAGCGGCGTTTGAAACGTGTCGGTTGTCGTCTAATTTGCATATTTTCCAGCTATTTTCTCATTACAGGCAAATGCATTTAAATTTTTCTCCATTTTCCTTTGCCATTTGACAGGTTGCCTGTCTGTCGGAGAGGGGAGAATCGTCTTCATATGATTTAATTGAAAATACGCAAATTTGTTTTCCGTTGTTGTTGTTGTTGGAAAGTGTCGAAACAAATTTGAATAGTTTCCCAGCTTGGCTGGGAACAGTTTTCTTAAGTAAGCCCCGATCGCTTGATTTTCGTCATGGTCGATAGCATGTGTGCATTTTCCCAGCCCAAAGTCGGGATGATCAACAAATTGGTTTGATATCTTGGAACACCCTGAAGAAGAGGCTAAGGCGTGGGAGAAAAGGAAGTTCCACTTGGTTCGCTTTAAGGTCTTTAAGGTGATGTTTAGGGTACTTAAGGTGGATGGTATTAAGTTTAAAACATTTACTTGACTTTAGTTAAGGCAAGCTTTTTCTATTTAATTAATGATATCTTATTATGTTAACATGAGACTAGAATTAAAAGTGTTTCCATCTGCCTCAGATGACTTGGCCAAAAAAAAAAGAAATGCCTCAATTTTAAACTATTAATAATATGATATTATCATATAAGATAGAGACATCATAAACTAGATACGCACAGAAATTATCATATTTTTATGAGAAAGTACTGCGAGAGATCATAAAACTTCATTAATAACATGTTATCCGAGTTTTCGCTTTTCAAAGACAATGGGGAAAATAAAGATAATTATAGGGCGTGTGCGCTATAGTTAAAAAGATGCCGAATAAGAAAAGGTGCATTTGAAGTGGAGTCTAAAAGGCGGCGCGTGCGTTAACGCCATTTAGAGAGCGAACCATATAAAGAAGCATCCCGGCCTCTTGTTTGGCTTGTCTGTGACCGTGGAGTGGCGAATGATTAATGGTTAATAGAACCGATCGATGAACCCCTCCGATCGAGACTCGCTCCATGATTGACACCGTCTAAGAGGTGACACTTGGAACAATATAATCCGATGACTCAAGAGCTGGTTCTGACCAAAATCAGCGATGAAACCAAAAGTCGAGCTGCCTTTTAAGGTTTGCCAAATACTAATCTATGCTTGAGTTGTTAGTGGCCTGGTGGGCGGCTGTTAATTAATGTGGGCGGGTCATTAATTTAACTGCGAACGCCGAGACTTCATCACTCATACATACACGCAGTCAGAACTTGAGGATGCTAATTAAGGGCACGCGTTGAGGAAATTGACGCATCTCCTCAAGGGTCAAAGTGTGGGTAGAAGATCGAACGAGACAAAAGTCGGTGTGCCAAAATGTAATTGAAGACCTCCTTGGACCAACTTTCCCACAAAAATCCCCACACAAGTTGAGGTCACTCCCCGTCTGGGTCGGGATGCTAATGTGCCATGATCTCATGTGCCCATCAACTGGATTGCCCATCTCCGCATAGATACAGTATGCAGATCCATGTGTCCAACACGACCGAAACTCGTTCACACACTCGTGTGTGCCCCAGGCAAATACAATTGCGTTTTAATTTTAATCATATGAGTTCTTCTTTTTTCGTTCGTAAAATCGTTCTATATTTCGGGGGCTCTGTTTGTGTTTGTATTTCGCACAAAATGTGTTGAGCGTATTATTTCGCCGTTGTTGTTGACTCTTTATTTATCTTGTTTAAGCGTTGAGTGCACGGGCGGCTAAAGAAATAAAAACTGTACGTATACAAAAACAGGAAAAAAGAATACAAAACAAATACAAAATATACAAAGCATAGGGAAAAGTGTTGCGTGGAACAGATTGAAATAGCTTGCAAATCGCGATAAAACGTTTAGATCCGTCCACTTTTGGGGTCTCTCAAGCGAAAGGCTGTCCAAGGTCTTTGAAAAGTCATCTATTTCAGGTATTTCGTATTCACTCAGCGGACCTGGCTTATCTGGGCTTTAAAACTTATCACTTGGCGGGATAGAACGACGCCTTTTAATTAAACAAAGTGAATGAACGGAAATAAATAGAACAACTATGTACATATGCTCCATTAAAGAAAGGAAATTCATTCCTTATCTTATCAATACTTGAGGCGACTTGAGGCCTTTATAATTGGTAGCAAAAAGTACTGCAAAAGTAGAGTATAACACGATACATTCTATTGTAATGCGATTCCTAGTGGAATTTGCCATTTGAGTCGAATTTAATGAGCCGATCAGAAAAATATCTCCTCACACAAAAGAATGCAAGAACAGTAATTGCACTAAAGCAAAGAAATAAAAGCTGTCAGCGTTAAAAATAGAAAACGATCAGGAGATAGGGTATAGAATTAACAAACTGTTCCTTAGGGTATACATACTTCTTCCAGAGAACACACATGACTAAGATTTCGCTATTGATAAGCTATCTATGTATAAATGGATTGCAAAGAAAAGCTGAGAAGCAAAATGTCTTACAGTCAACGGACTACCTTGGGGAAATAGCTGCTTGGAACTCCAAACCCAAGAAGAAAGGGCATTTATTATTATTAAGTTGCGTGTCCACAGTGATTCATGGCCCTAACAAACGATGATATATCCCCCCTTAATCTCTCACATATCTGGCTGCTGATCAATCAAGTAATCTCTCGAAAAAGATCTCTGCCAGTGGCGAGAATCAGTTGACACATTTACCAGACCCAGAAACCAAGTTTCTTGTCAGCTCTTCATCTGGCATCCCATCCCCAAGTGTCGTGTTGTGGCAGAGGCACCTTCCACCCATCCGCTGATCCACCGCCTCCCCTGTATTTACGTCATTAAGAGGCATTTGGCATTGGTTGCAATGTGTCGGCTTCTCGGCCACTCTCGACCCGCATTATTCGAGAATCGATAATTGCATGCTAAATAAGTGGCAAAGTGAGAGGTGGACAAACTTTCGTCGGCCGTTGTCACGGCTACTGGAAGTCAATGCCGAAACATACGAATGTAAGTCACTGTTACAAGTCTGACAAAAGCCACCTTCCCCTATTGAACTTCCCTTTGTGGCCAAATTTACCCCGAACTTTCGCTTTCCGCTGTTTTATCGACCTTTCACTCCTCTTCACTTCGCTTGGTGATTTGATGGAAACAATACGGCCGTGCAACTTTTGTTTATTCGAAGTTTTCATGCAAAATACTTTGAAAAATAACACATAATGGTGTCATAACTTTGGCATAATAAGCCTCAAACGCGACGCCAAGTCGGAGTCGGAGTCGGAGTCGGAACTGAGGAAGTATCAAAGGGAAACTATGCCAAATTGCATTATATTCGTTACTTGCAACACCAAAGGTTTGCCACACACTTTGACACATGACACGCGATGTGCCATATTCAAAAGGTCTTCAGCTTTTTCTATTTATATTTTTATATTTTTTGTTTTGTTCACTTTGAAATGGAGTTTAGTTGGACGGTTGCACATTAAAGGCTAATGAAGCTGGCGCACAAGGTCATTGTTTTACGATTTTCTTGTTTCGCCTAATGTAATTAACGAAATTGCATAAAACTTATTCAGCTATTTAGCTGGGCCAGCTGAATTTTAGCTTACAAAACACTAATTATAAAATATTTTAATTGTCAGAAAGGCTTGAGTTTAGTTAATGATGAAAGGTGGGACTGTGGGAAACTTATGGACTTGTTAACATCAATATTTTCCTTTCAAATATTTTTAGAGGAAGTAATTATATTTCGCTTCTGGTTAAAGGACCTACTGGGGGTTCTTAAATACATTTTAACTGATTGATTTAACCCATGATACCCATATCGGTCGCATTACATCGACACTGTACCTCACCTGATTTGCGTTTCTCGCTGCGGTCGGGCACCACCAAGCTTTTGGCGCGCTTCACGCGCAGGGAGCGCCTCCGGATGGAGCGGAGGAAGGCCTCGGGCATCCGGGAGAATCGCTGCGGAGTCTCCGGAGCCTTGGCACGCTCCGGCAGGAAGAAGTTCTTGACCGCCAGCATTTTAGCACAAAACTGCAACTGTTGCTTCTGTTTTCGCCTTAAGCGGCTTTTCTGCGCGTTGGTTTTCGCTAGCCTTTGGCAGCGCGTGTTGGCAATGAAAAGAGTTTGCTGTTGCTTTTGGTATTGGCTATTTTTACGCTGCCTCTGTTTGTGTTCGCCGTGGCTCGAGTAATCCTTCTAGTGCGCCTTGCCTTTCCACGTAGTATCTCTCTTGCTTATTTATTTATATTTGCACTTATTGGCTTCCTCGGCCGCACTTTATTAGTTTGCATTTGCATTTTAGCACATAAATAACTTGTATGATGACTAACACATTCGGTCACTTTGCATTCGAAACTTTGAGGCAACAAAAGCACAAAACACACTCGTCAAATATTTGGTATTTATATATCTGACGGCATCCGTTCGCTTCTGCTAATTTGTTGTTGCTCCGGGTATTTCATCAAGTATCCAAAAAAATGTCCAGCCAAAAAGTTTACGCGAAAAGTTACGCGCGGGGCCCTAACGCAGTAGACACTGCCAAATCTCTGAACGTCCACGTCGAGCGCTGGTCGAGACACAACTGAATGCGAGAGTCTCGAGGCCTGGGGAACAACGGAGCACTCGCCGGTCCGCAGTAGAGGGTTCACGCTAACAGCGCTCTGTTAGCCAACAGCAGCTGTTGCTGCAGTTGTCACCGTGCTGTTAGCAGCTGCAAAGGTGAGCGTGCGGCAGGTAAACGGGAGGTGGAAATCAGTCTTCCCCTTTAACAGCTTGTTGCTGGCACTGGAAACATAATACTTGGGCGTCTCCGCAACTCGCCCACCGAAAGTCGTATGGGTAAACAGGAAAAGGAATCATTTGGAGAAATAATGAAATGCAACTTCTTCTTTAATAACTTGTAGTTTTCCTTTTAGTATTCTTATAATTTAGCTCTTGTTGATTATATTTAAGAACGTTCTTTTGATTTGAGTAAGAAACTTGTGCTTATACACTCATAAAATTGTTTACTTGAAATCGCCCTAAAAATGATTTATTTTATGAATAAATGACCTAGCAACAGAATATTTTATTCCGTGAAATATTTTCTA
>JAEIIH010018633.1:0-14086 GCA_018904745.1 Drosophila orosa | reverse complement strand
TAACGTCATAGGGGGAATTTTAGGGGGGAATTTTTTGGGGGAAAGTTAAGAAGCTTTTTTTATTTAAATATTACTAAAAAAAAAATTGTGAAATCTAATAAAAAATGTTTTCCCTAGTGGCTAGATAAACAAAAAAAAATATTAATTAGTTTTCCCACTGCTTTCCTTTATGTCAAAGTTGTTACAACGTCATAAAGATTTATTATGTCGTGAAGCATAAATTAAAAATAATTTATTTCTAAAATTTAGGGGGACACTTGGATTTTTTAGGGGGAAATTTTTATCTTTTGAGATTTTTGTAAGGGGAAAGCCAAATTTTTATCTGGCCACACTGACATTGGACAAATTCAAATTCAACCGTTCATTGGCGAGGTGCGTCGTTTTTCCGCAGCGAATTTTGTGAATTTTTACGTTGAGCTACGACTTCATCCGTTTTCAAGGCTTTGCCCAAGGTAAGCATGCACCTACCTAGCGCTAATAGACTAAACAAACTCCTGTGTGACTGCTCCCCTAGGAGGCCCCTGAGACAAAAATCAATAATTGCCGCAGACCAACACTTTTCGCTAGTGTCGTGGAATTTCAGCCTCCGGGCGCAAGCGCTGTCTGTGTGCGTGCCTACGTGCGTGTGTGTGTGTGTTGCAGCTGCTGTTAAATTTTATTTTAGCACAGCTGCCATATGCATTATAAATAACACATCCTCTTTATTCCCGGTTTTGTGTTCCACTCTCTTGTCTCTTTTGCTCCACCGCTGCCTTGGCAGCCATGTTGATAGTGCTTTTTGTGTTCCGCTTTAGTCCGTCGATTGCATGCACCTAAAAAACTAGCTGGAAGCAGTTTGAACCGAATTTTAGCAAGCGGTCTTAGCATAGAAGTTGTTGCTGTTTTGCTCGGCCAGTTTCCGTGTGCATCGCCAAGTCGGAGATACATTTTAAGTAGGTCTCCGCCGAAACTGGCTTTCGGTCCGTCCTAATGTGTTTTGTCCATATTTATTTGGTCAACAAGTCGGGCAATCGGCAGATAGGAAATCGGCAGAGCGAATGAGATAGAGAGAGGGGCCTATGCCTATAGTTTCATGTTATATCCAGATTGCTCATTACTCATAATTTCGACAAAAATACCAGCACAGAGTCACCGCTAATGTGATTTACATGTACAGAGTACATGACGCTTTGCACGTGTGTGTGTGTGTGTGTGTGTGTGTTGGAGCCGGCAATCGCTTAAGGGAAACAACAACAACAACTACTACTACTATGGTAGTAATAGGGAAAATCTGGTCACGCCGACGTTTAAATACCCTTCATATTGAACTACATAAAGCACTAGGTTCAGCAATTTGTTAAAAGTCCATGTAGCAGCACAAAGTAATGCAATACCTAACCTCTGTAAGGGTATGGGGGAAGGGAACTCGGCAATCAGTCTCTCTGTTATTGCCGTTTATTTGCCGCTCCACTATTTTTTGCCCAGGTGGAAAAAGCGCTTAACTATGGGAGTCGCAATCGAGCCGTCTAATCTAGAGATCTTTGACTCGTCGGGGTCATTCACTTGGCTTTGTTTTCCCATGTCCAAACACAACATAATTGTGCGTATGTGTGGTTGCCTCTGACAGCAACCCCAAATGCGATACACCCCACTGGGACTAGGAGTGGCGGTGGCGGGGCTGGGATTGGGTGGTATTTATGTGCCTTTCCCAGCGGATGACGCATCATTGCAAACGTTTTTTGCGGCACTTGTGGAGAGATGTCATCGCCTTCAAAGCGACCTCTTTTCCATTTTCCCGAACGAAGCATAAACGGAAAGAAGAGCAATGACTACAGGGGTTATTCCGTTAGGAGAAACTTTGGCACAGAGTTGTGTTTTGAATATGTTTTGAAATGTTCTTTTATGTTAAATATTGTTTAGATTTACTTTTAAAACTTATCACTTATTATTTCAAATTGCTATTGCTGTAGCTATTAAATAAAACACAAAATGCACTGAAATCAGCGATGACCTAAGGCTTCCGTATTGTGACTTGTTAGTCACTGTACAGTAAAAATCGTATGTTCCTAGCCCCACTGTGCGAATGCTTGACACCAAAACGGAGAACTTAACAAGAACAACAAAGAAAGTGCGGCGGCAACAAAGCGCGCAATTACAGTTAACGGCAAAGTGTAGAGAGAGAACGCGCCACCAGCGAAAACATAAAGAGGAGGAGCCGATGAATTTCTGTGTGAGATGAACAGACAAAAGCCAAGGGAGACTGGCACGAGGGAGCGGGAGTTTCAGAGGCAGAACGAATGGGTCTCGTTTTCACTCCATTCCACACACAGCCACAGAGTTTCCTCAGTGGGGCAGCGTAGACTTTGGACGTCATTGTGTCGGCCACATCCGCAAGTGGCGTAACTAGATTTCCCCCCGGCCAGAATCATTTGTATGCCAGGCTACCACTGTCTCTCGTATTTCCAACCGCATCTGATTCGCTTTTCAATTGTTATGCATTGCAGCTACTACAACCAACGACAAAATGACATCCACCGAGCTGAAAATTGGACTCACCAGCAGCGCCCGTCCCTCCAGCCGTGTTCTGAAGCCCCCAGGTGGCGGCCACACCAACATCTTCTCAGAGCCCGAGGTGGCCGTTAATGCGCCGCGCGCCAAATACAATCAACAGAACTCCTCGAATCTCAATGCCTGCATGGGCTCCACCGATCCCAACAAGGTGGTGGAGAAGCTGCGCGAAGAGGTGACCACCACACAGAAGGAGGAAACCAAGGCGGCCGCGCCCAAGTCAGAGGCGGCCAACAAGCAGTCGGCTGCCACGAACGGCGAGGCACGCGGCCGTGTCCCACCTGGCGGATATTCGTCGGGCGGATTCTGGTAGAGTGCCGGAGGAGATGGAGGAGCAGGGGCAGTGGCAGCGCTGCCAAGCATTTAACGACTCACCAACAACACATCCTCAGCCCAACATAAACCTATAAATATAACTCGCTTATAACATAACATATACAACTACACATACATATATTTAGAGTCGCATTATCTATATTCATACGCAGATCTTCTCGACAAAGGAAACTCCATATAGTTTTTCCCTGTTCTTCCTGTAACCCCCCCTCCTATCTCATCTTCTTTGTCCCTCTAAACGTAAAAAGTTTAACACGTCTAACGCAATTGTTAAAAAATTTAAGTAACTCGTGATTCCGCCCCATGAAGATTCTGGATTGACTTTGCTAAACTTCTATCGCCCCACCACCGACTACTACCGAAGTCTAAATTAGCATTTGTACTTAAAGTGTGTCCAATTGAAACTTCTAAATAGTCTGTAAAGTTTGTCCAACATGAACTCCCCCCTTTTATAACAACCATCGATGTATTATTCAAAAATAAAAGATTTAATATTTAAGTATCGCTCGCTTTTATTTATAAGCAGAAGTCGAAGGTGGAGATTCTTCAGTCCGCTAAACAACAAACCGCTAACCTAGTGAGATGATGGGTCGGGTGCAGTGAAGAAACTTTTGGTTTGGTCACGAAATTAATTCTAGTATTTTTATTACACTTCAGTTTAGAATTACAGGTGTGTCCATCAAGTCATAGTCGGTTCGAGCTTCGAACCCGTTGTGGTTAAAGCGTATGTATTTATATTAAATACAGAATCAAATGTATTCAAGTTGGTCGACTTATCCAACTAGCCGCCATATGTATATATGTTTATATATAACTAACAGTTAAATGGGTACATGCGCCATCGGATTGGATTGGGGATATTGATTGATCCCACTTGCTTGTGCGCGGCGGCATCATCTCGTCGATCCGGGATGTGTGTTTCTTCTGCAATTCTGAGACTGTCCATATGTGTGTGGCTGGCTTAAGACTAGGGATTGTGTTGTGTGTTTCTTCTTATGTGTGTGTTTTTGTTGATAGACTAATTCAGACTATTGGCTAATTTAAATCTTCATGTCGTTGATGTACGAGTCCAGTTCGGCGTCCAGCTCCTCGGCAGTGGGCGGGGCCTTGCGCTCCCTTCGCTGTCCTCCGCCCCCGGCGGCGGGCTTGCCTCCGGCCGGGCGCTTAAAACCTCCGCGACGCGGGGATCCCCCAGCTTGGCCACCTATAAAACACAGTTTGCAAAGGGAAATGTAAGGAATTGAGGATTGGATGGGATTGCTACTATCAAGGACCGTGTGTAATTGCTATCAATCTTTTGACTCCATTGTATATAAATAGTTTCTAAAAGGCTCACTTCTAAAAATCGTTCGCAAGTAAAACTTGTACAAATGTCTAAACGAATAACTTATAATTAATGATACAAACATACCTAAGAGTTAACGAATTATTTATGATACACAACAGTCTATTTAACATCCGTGCCTAAGAGGTAGGGATTTCTTTTAGGGAGATTCTTCAAAATAACATTAATAAGCTACTGTTTCAGTACAAATCTCCATGTAAAAACTATACTACTAATCTCGTTGTCAATATGTGATGTGTCATCAGGTGTTAACTACTTTGTTACATACAAGTTTAAATAAGTATCAACAAATCTGTAAACTAATTTGTTACATAAAAGTTTAAATAGGCATTTAAAAATCTTTGTGGAAGCGCATAAATCCAAAAATGATCTTCATGTTGATTTGTTGTTAATGGGTGATTTTTCGAGTATAAAAAAAAAACAAGGGCATTATTCACGGTCCCCGATTTAAAGGTTTTTCTTTTGGATACGCACCACCACGCTTGAATGGAGGAGGTGCACCGCCGCCAACGCGTCTTTTCACATCGCTCGTGGCCACTGGGCGTGTCAAGGCGGCCACATCGGAGACAGCTAGCTGAATGGTCATGGGGCGCCCGTCCAGAGGGACGCCATGGTACTGCTTGATGGCTTTCAAGGCGTCGGCGCGACGCTCGAAGATTACATCAGCGGTGCCTGTAAAAGTAAGAAGGTACAAGAACGAGGGTTAAATGGTGATATAAATTGGTTTAATATGGTTCAATGGTTCACAGCAAACTTGTTTTATTAAAAATATTTAACTGAAGAACTCAGTTTTCTGAATTTCAGGTTCACTGAATTTTATTACATCTTTTTTTTAACCTCTTGGTTAGATGGTAATGACTATGCTACACTAACGAGTTCGTTCACTTTATTCTTTTAATTTTTCCACTTCTAAAAACTCACCCAATGAGCGACCAGAGCGATCGTAATGCACTGCCGCCTTCTTCATTGGTCCAAAGTCGTTGAATAGCTCCTTGATGTCAGTGTTGGATACGCCGTAGTCCAAGTTTCCAACGATGAGGCGAGTGGGTCCGGATCCTCCGGCGACGGCGGCGGCGGAGCCCCGCTTGGGTCCGTCGTACATATCATGCTTCCATGCGCTGTTTACATCGCCCTAGAGGTGGGGGTAGTATTAGGTAGAAGGGTATGTTGTGTTTGTTGGTTCGATCACGCGATGCGTATCAAATATTTTTGGTGGGAGTAGCAGAGTGGCAGCAGTTGCATCGTATCCTAGCCTCAAGAGGACTGCCAAGGCAGGCGGGAGAGATTCACGCGGAAAACTGGGAAAGAGAATGGACTCAAAGCGAAAGCATATTGCTGATGCACTGTCTGTTTATATACCTATACATATATGTATGTATATATGTATATGTTTGGATTTGATTTGGTTTAGTGTTCTGTAAGAACGGGGGTTAAGGGGAAGTTTAGGCGTCGCTGGCGTTGGCACTGGCACTGGCACTGGAAGATGCGAGGTCGGGGTCGTGGAAGAGCGTAATGCTGATCTGTTCCGTCCGTGGAAGGCCTTGGCACCGTTAGCCGCGCCATTTTGATTTCTGCATTCAGCCTTCTAATTGAGCTTGTATTTGTATTTGTACTTGTATCGGTGTGCGTGGGTCATGGGTAGAGCTTCGCTTGGCCTTGTCCAGGTGAACGCATGGATATTATGCTCCGGCTGCTCCGATTATGCCCAGTGAGTCGAAATTCTTTGAATTACCCGTGCGAACTTTGTCTTCTGTATGACGCCGGCGGGAGCTCCACGACGACCCTTGAGCACGCCCCCCGCTCCGCTTGCCGGCGCTGGCTTCCTGGGCGAGCCGCTGGCACCGCCACCGCGGCGAGCACCACCAGCTGGGCCACGCTGCTGACCGCCCGGACGACGGGCGCCACCAGGACCGCCGCGAGCAGCACCGCCTTGCGGCTTTTTCTGTGTGCGGCTGGACTTGATGATGTCGTCGAGACTCATTTCGATTTTGTCCACCATTGTGTGCTGCTGTTGTTGTGTTTTCCTTGCTACGGAGATCTCTTGAAGTTGATGGAATAGATGGCTCTTTGGTAGCTACTGTAGGACGCGCAGAAATATCGTTTTCAGTCGAAAGAGCGCGTGGAAATTTCACAAAATGCTGCAAAAAAATTTTACTCGGTCGCCATTTTGGATACGCGAAAAAAAGTGTTGAACACTGGATTTTGGTATTTGGGATGTGGTAACACTGGTTTTTGATATTTTATGTAAAAGTGCAACTTACTGCGACAATTTTTTTATAATTAAGTAATAACATTTAGTTAATAAATAAAGACAATTTAAGAATTAATACAAAAAACTTGATTTTTTGCGTCTTGAAAAAAGTACTTGATTTCTGGTGTTTTTAAACACTAAACTGTAAACGACTTGGTCACACTATACATCTTAATAGTTGTAAAATTAAAACATTCCCAGCAACTGAAGTATTTTAACTGCCCGTTGTAATATGTTTATTGTGGCCGTAACTGGGGGCATTGCCACGGGCAAGAGCACCGTCAGCAAAGTGTTCGAACAGCAGGGCATTCCTGTGATAGACGCTGATAAAATAGCCAGGGAGAGTAAGTTGAAATTAGAGCACATCCGCCCTGCAGTCATTCAATAATTAACGACCTTTTCCGCTAATTGTCGTTACTTATTTTGCTTGATTAGTTGTGGAACCAGGTCAGCCATGTTGGCAACAGATCCGTGAAATTTTCGGCGATGAAGTCCTATTGCCCAGCAAGGAGATAAACCGCGCCGCCTTGGGAAAGATGATCTTCGAGGACAAGGAGCTGCGTGGGAAGCTGAACAAGATCACGCATCCCACCATTCATCGCAAGATCTTCTGGCGGGTCTGCAAGCTGCTGGTTACGGGGCATGCCTGGATCGTCCTCGACCTGCCACTTCTCTTCGAGACCGGCATACTAATGGACTTTATTCACAAGATTGTCTGTGTGTCCTGGTAGGGATGCATCTTCTGTGCTGTAATGTTCAAACTCTGTGTAAATTTGTACATATTTTTGCAGCGATTCGGACAAGCAGCTAGAGCGACTGATTGCCCGCAATGAGCTGTCGGAAACAGAAGCGCGGCATCGCGTGGATTCGCAAATGCCGCTGGAGACCAAGTGCGAGAAGTCTCACTTTGTGATTGACAACAATGGCGACAAGGAGGAGACTGAAGCTGCTGCCATGAACATTTACAAAATGATGAGCGAGTCCAAGCAGCACTGGCTCAACCGCATCAGCTTTCTGGGCCTCTTGCTCGTCGTGTTCTTCTTCATATACCTAATGCTGAAAGTGTTCAATCGGCTGCCCGAATCCTGGCAGATGTAAAGTCCAGGCCATCAAAGGCGTGTGTGCCATTGTGACGCTTTTTTACGTGTTAATGCAATTGAAACCAAATCCCATTATAATACCTAAACCGCTTGCTAGTGAAATATATACAAAAGTCACGTACGTCTACTTTGTGCGTTTTCTATTTAACGAAACGGGCGGTCGGTCATCGCCTTGAATTTACAGCAGAGGGTGAAAACCGTCACATACACACACAAAGTCGCACAGAACTTAACAGAGCAGCGACTGAACTGAACTGTCTTCACAATGGAGGGAGGATGGAGGGCCGGACACGAGATTCCTTGCTCCGGGCTGTGGATTATGCATTGCGCTGGCGCCAATTGGCCGACGGCTCCTCCAGCAGCAACGCCGTTTGCTGGCAATAATCTACAAACGTTTGCAGGCCATACCGGGTAACCGCCTTTGTCACGTTGTGGTTAAGCTGTATAGGATCCTGGACCACCATTGGCTTTCGCAGTTGCAGCGAGCAATCGGGATTCGAAGATACATATGTAGAATACCTGAAATTACAGGCTTTGATTAAGAATTCCAGTCTTAATAGTAGCTCAAAGCACTGTTTTTCCTCACCGATTCGGCAGTGACTTCTCAATATTCTGTATTTCTGTGTCAGCGCGTCCAAAATACGGGCAGACCATAAAGTGTTCATAATCAAAGGTGGCAAAGTATGAAAAGAATGCCTTCAGGAAGCCTTTGATAACGGGCACGGTCACCTCCATTTGCTGCAGTCCCAGCTCGCTCGGTGATTTCTGCGTAAAGTTGACGATCCAAGCTTAAAACGAAATAGAACTGTGTGAATCCCCCGAAAGAATGAAAGAAAGAAAAAGAAACTTACGCCCGACCAGCTGGGAGATCGACTGCTCCATCTGCAGGCCCGATATGGGCGGCAGAAGGTGCTGGAGTTGCAAAAAGTAAATGACCATCAAAGTAATGCTATACGTGGATATCTGCTCCGTCAGCTTGCAGCGCTCCAGCCAGTTCTTCACATAGATGCACATGTATTGAGCTGTCGCGAATCAACAAAGAACACTACGAGGTGAAGTTTGTTTCATTGCTGCTGCAATGCCATCGATACTTACCCAGCGGCTGTAACTCGAACACATACTTCAGCAGATTCGTATTGCAAAAACCGAGACTATTTAGGCAAATGTCGCACTCAATACCCGTTGGCAAATGACAGGTCTTTATGATGGGGACACGAGCCTGCTCAATGACCTAAACGACAGAATACAGGTTAAAAACCAACTCCCCTTCGCAGGTTGTATGCCACTCACATTAATTATGCGCCAGTCATCGCTGCCGCAGAAGAACTTGCGCATCGCCCGCAGCTTGCTGATGGTCGCAGTCGATGCTCGGTGCTCAAAGGTGTGAAAGGTGTTGCCTGTCGAAAGCAGAGCACACGTCACCAGGGGACTACACACGAACTTTGGCGAATTCACTCACCTATGTCCACGAATACGTCCAAGTCAGAGGATCGCGTGCCGATGCCAGTTATTCGGGATCCAAATTTGTAGACTCGCAACGGCTGATTGGGAAACGCCGGCGCTAGAAGCTTGCTCAGGTCCTGCTCGATAATGTCGTACTCGGGTATTACTTTTAGCTTGTCCGCCACGGGATATTTGTCCTTAAACACGTTTGTGATTTCGCCCACAATCATGGACTTGGCCTCTGGAATAAAGAATGGTATGTGAATCACGAAAACACTTATCCTAGAAGAGGGACCTTACTTTTTGGCAGCTGCACTACCATCTCCTGACGCGCCTTCACCTGAGCGCGCTTCTTCTCATGCCTCGATTGCTGCTGCTGCTGCTGTTGGTGCACCGGCTGGCCGTTGGGATTCGGATTCGGGTGATTCTCCGACAGATGCGCCACCGCCTTGGCAATGGTGGTGCCCACAATCCGATTGGTGCAGGCGCTGCAGCTAAATGTGCGCTTGATCGTATGCAGCTCCTTGGGCTGCACAAACGCAACACCCTCGCCGATGGCGGCGCCAGACGTATCAAGCGGCAGCACATAGGTGGGATTCCGGTCCAGGTACTTCTCAATGCCCACCACAATCCGTTCCAGCAGCTTAGTAAGGTGCGGATCCAACTGCGGCGGCGTAGTTTTCTGATTAACAGCGGTCAACGTTTCCAGGAAAAAGTTCGCCTCCATGGTCAGCGGATTCATCTGAAAAGATCACTGGCAGTTGAATGCAAATCCAAACGAGCAATTCAAGCCAAACTCACGTAAAGTAGTTTGTTTGGTGGTTCCTTCTCGGCCATCGCCTTGATTTTCTGCTTTTTCGTTTTCTTTGCGGATAAAAGTGGAAGTGTGATGGGACCTGGGGCTGGACCGGGAACGGGAACGGAGACGGAGACGGGGCCAGCAAGCTGTGGGGGCGAAAGCGAGAATTTTAGTTGAATACGGCTGAGCTCGGCCTTTGTTTGGTTTGGTGGCTAAATGTTTGAATTAATGTGGGGACGCATAGCGAGCGAAGCTTTCAGCTGATTTTTGTAGGGTAGCCACCTTCGTCAAAGCTAGCCGGCTGGGGTGTGTGTGTATGTAGTGTGTCCGAGTGGGTGAGCAACACATGCACATCACGCTGTTTGTACGTATGTATGTTTGTAGCCACGACAAACTCGGACTCGGATTTAACATAAATATAAATAAAGTGCAGGGCTTAGCATATTTCCGGTAATATCGCGCCACTTTAACGGTCCTGGTGAAATTCAGCTTCCCTGTAACAGCCGCCTTACGTACACTAGCTTTGCGCCTATGGCGTTCCTCATAAAACTGTCTCTCGGCATTGCTGCAGGCCGCCTTGTCCAGCCAAAAGGAGTCCTCCGCTTCGATTCGCATTGTCGCTAAAAATGCGATTTTCTTAACCGATAATTAGCAGTAAAATTAGCAGCTTAAAATTTGCGTGTAATTTTGGTTGCCTTTGTTGTTTTCACTGGCACTGTTTTAGCTGGCAACACTGGAATGCGATTGCCGGCGAGCTCTGGTTACACTTGGGACAAAGTGCGCTACATTTGAATATAACAACAAAAGGTCTTTGAAACCACCTATACATAATTTTTTATTAATTAGGATTTTAGTGGCACATCGGAATGTATAGGGCTTTTGGCAACCACCGGAGTCTCTAAATCCATATTGATTTATATATGATCATTTTCATTAGCTCAATAAATCGGCATACAGAATGAACAAGTTTTAGAAATCAAAATTTTTAAAATGAAAATGTATCCCTCTTAAAAATAAAAAAGAAGTAAAAATAAAAAATAATACGAAACCTTTATTATTAATTTAAATCGAATGGCTTATTGAAACCATAACTAAGTTAAACATCATGCGGAGATTTACGAAAAATTTGAGGTGTTCCCGTTAAAGATTATTATTTATTTATTTTTCTTTTATTATTTCATGTTTTTCAAGCTTTTCCAGCTTTTTAACTTCCATTTATCCTAAAAAGTTAGACAAAAAAATTAAAAACGATCCTTTTGTTGTTAAAAGCTTTCATAAAAAAAAACAGGCCTAATTTGATGATTTTTTTTTTCATTAAAATAATGATAAATTGCGTTTGCGCGAATATATGTACATTCGAATATTTCAATAATTGTTTTTCAATATGGCTATTTCCATAATGTATGATTTTGGTCACTTTCGCGGCGAGCTGTTTAAACGCTGATTTCAGCAAAACACCAGCGATTATTTTAATGAAACAAATTTTAAAATGTTATGAGTTAATGTCAGTTTCATATGCTTTTATTTTTAATCAGAAATATAGCGTAGTTTATTTTATATTTAAATTTGGTCAGATTCGAACTCAACATGTTGCTTTTGCACTACATCTTTTCCATCATACTTTGCATGTCATTTCATTTGTTATATGTTATATTCATATTTAAAAAATTAAAATTAATTATTGCACCTGTCAGCCTTTGCTGCAACTACATAAACCAAATAATGCAACTCCTTATCAAAAAATAACACAATTTCATTTAATGAATTAGCAACTATACTCTAAATAGAAAAAGAAAGAAAGGTCTTAGTCGCTCTGGCTTAGTATTTAGTATTTGTTATTAATTTTATTTAAAACGCCAGTATAATAAGAAATTAAATGAATTAAATATAACATTTTCAAAACATCTTTAATTATTCCAATGACTTTGCATCGCGTCAAGAGTTTCAAGGAGCTGTAACAACAATTTGAAAATTCGCAGAATTGGCGGGAAAATCCGTGCTGGGCAGCATTGTTCGCTCGCGACCCAGTGCTGCCCATTTTCGCGTTGCTCGGCGACCAGTGCTGCCCATTATCGCCTTGGCGAGCGAACAGTGCAGCCAATCTTTTACATACCCGATTCGGAGTTTACCCGGTTTACCCGTTTCGGTGACATTGTGTCTTTGCTATTTAGTGTGACCAACAGATGAGCAATTTTTATAGTTTGGGTTTTCTACCCCATGTAGGGAAATTCTACCCCATCTGTAAAATTCCAATAGGAATTGCAATGTAATGTGATGTAAAGGTGCCATTTTACGCTTACCCCGTTTACCCGCTTACTTTTTATTGATAGCGATGGCACAGAAACATCGATGGTCGAAAAAACATCGATGATTTAGAAAATTCGATGCATCTATGCGTTCATCGATGTTTGTGCACCTCTAGTACATAGTAGGCTATATATATTATATACTTGGATCCAGAGGCTATATAAAGCAGGCCGCGTCCGAACTTTCCATCATTTACGTTTGTCAAGCCTCATAGCCGGCAATTCGAACGTATACGCTCTCCGAGTCAGACCTCAATCGTAGCTCCACACATTTTTGTGAATTTTCTTTGTCGCGTGTGAAAAAAAAAAACTAAAAACTCAATATGGTGAGTAAAAAGTACAAACAAAAATTACATTTTTGGGTGAAAAATACGTGCGTCTAAATTTGTTGAATGAACAACGCGACCATTTGGCAACATGGCGGCCGGCCTGCAAAATTTTCTTCGAACTTGGTGACGTCACCTTTTGGCAAGGGAAAACGCCGTGGAAAGCCGGGGAATTTTCGTGAAAATGGGGAAACGAGAGCTACATATTATAGCGTTACTAGTTTCGGGTTTCCATATTTGTCTTTTTGGTAGTTTCTGTTTTTAAAGAGAAAATGGCGACAGATGGAAATTTTTGGCGTTTAAAAAGTACAGCAGCATAAAAATTCTAGTATACCATATTGCCATCTCGCTCGCGCGCTCACAGACCTGCTTGAAGTTGGGCGCGGCTCTGCGGCTATTGATTTTCTTTTGGGCGTGGAATTAATCATCTCCTTCCCTTCTCCTCTTTCGCCCACAGCGTGAATGTATCTCTATCCACGTCGGCCAGGCTGGTGTCCAGATCGGTAACGCCTGCTGGGAGTTGTACTGCCTGGAGCACGGCATCCAGCCCGATGGCCAGATGCCCTCCGACAAGACTGTTGGCGGTGGCGATGACTCGTTCAACACCTTCTTCAGCGAGACCGGAGCCGGCAAGCACGTGCCCCGTGCCGTGTTCGTGGATCTGGAGCCCACTGTGGTGGATGAGGTCCGCACCGGTACCTACCGCCAGCTGTTCCACCCCGAGCAGCTGATCACCGGCAAGGAGGATGCCGCCAACAACTACGCCCGTGGCCACTACACCATCGGCAAGGAGATCGTCGATCTGGTGCTGGACAGGATCCGCAAGCTGGCCGATCAGTGCACCGGTCTGCAGGGCTTCCTGATCTTCCACTCGTTCGGTGGAGGCACCGGCTCCGGATTCACCTCCCTGCTGATGGAGCGTCTCTCCGTGGACTACGGCAAGAAGTCCAAGCTGGAGTTCGCCATCTACCCCGCACCGCAGGTGTCCACCGCCGTGGTCGAGCCCTACAACTCGATCCTGACCACGCACACCACTCTGGAGCACTCGGACTGCGCATTCATGGTCGACAACGAGGCCATCTATGACATTTGCCGCCGCAACTTGGACATTGAGCGCCCCACATACACCAACCTGAACCGTCTGATTGGCCAGATCGTCTCCTCGATCACCGCCTCTCTGCGTTTCGACGGCGCCCTGAACGTTGATCTGACTGAATTCCAGACCAACTTGGTGCCCTACCCCCGTATCCACTTCCCGCTGGTGACCTACGCCCCGGTCATCTCCGCCGAGAAGGCCTACCACGAGCAGCTGTCGGTGGCCGAGATCACCAACGCCTGCTTCGAGCCAGCCAACCAGATGGTCAAGTGCGATCCCCGTCACGGCAAGTACATGGCCTGTTGCATGCTGTACCGCGGTGATGTGGTGCCCAAGGACGTGAACGCCGCCATTGCCACCATCAAGACCAAGCGCACCATCCAGTTCGTGGACTGGTGCCCCACTGGCTTCAAGGTCGGCATCAACTACCAGCCACCCACCGTGGTGCCTGGCGGCGATCTGGCCAAGGTGCAGCGCGCCGTGTGCATGTTGTCCAACACCACGGCCATTGCCGAGGCCTGGGCCCGTCTGGATCAC
>JAEIIH010018625.1:0-13430 GCA_018904745.1 Drosophila orosa | reverse complement strand
TTTCCAAAATTGTGTATGAATTATAACTTCCTCAAGATACTTCTTGGGGCTTAGAGGGTTTTACATTTTTTGTAGGTTCCCTTAAGCCCCTTAAACCTTGCTCTAGTTGATCATGCCCCAAAAAATATATAAAGATTACACTGTAAAGGGTGTGGAAATTACCACAACGCATTCTAACCTGGCCATGGCGATTCACATGAACATGCACCAACTATGCCAATGGCGATGCGATGACTATGAGTATGGTTATGGAGTTGGCTGCATCTCTGGGCTCTGCAGCATTAGGGGGCCATTGTCTGGCACCCGGGAGCCACCAGCCACCAGCCACCAGTCCGCTATACACTTCCGAGTGCAGCCCGACGTCACACTCGGCGTACTTTTAACACTTAGAACACGCCACATGCGGCAAAAGCACAAGCAGAATTTAGAATCAGAATCAGAAGCAGCATCGCACAACCCATCCTAGGTAGTACCTCTCTTCCCCATCTCGCATAATAACAAATTTCAAATTTATTCCGCTGTTAGTTTTATTACTGTTCCGCCGGCAACCATTCCCTTCCCCTGAGCTGGCCTGGCCGTGTCCATTGTGTGGCCAGAGGAGCGCATCATTTGCTCCGCCGCCGCCTTAATGTGCTTTAATGTGTACTTGCGCTCTGGACTTAGGGCCAGCAACGGTTTCGGCCAAAAAGATGTTAAGACCGACATTACGGCAGTGCAATGCCCGCTTGTATATATGTTTTTTGTTTTTTACTTTCTCCCAAAAATGTACAAGAAGATTTTCAATTTTTTTTGGGGTGCCCAGTGACCTAAACACAATTGGCAATGGTCTGATAAGTCCAAGAGCCAAGGGCACTAGAGCCTTTTCTCCCAGCAGAAATCTAGATTCGAGTTTAACTTAAAATTTAAATTAAATTTAAATTTACATGTATTTTTTACTCACAGCAGAGCCCGGTGGTTTAGCTGGCGAAAATGTACTGCAAAACACTCGTAAATTAACACCTTTTGGCCGTTAATTTGCTTTATGCCAAGGACTGCCTTGCTTCACACATAAACTTGGACGCTTTTCTTTTTCTTTTCTTTTATTTTCGTGATTTTATTTATTTTTTTTTTGTCGTGGTCTTAACTTCACTTTGCATCTTTCACACACATTTCATTGGCATTTGCTGCACGTTTTTTTATCATTTCTGGCCACATTTTTGAAACATCTCGTGCCACAACACAGCAACAATAACACTAAACAACATTTGTTTTCCAGCCAACTAAAGTTTCTTTTGTTTTTGTTTTTTACTCAAAGAAAGCGAAGTCAGCGGCGGCTTTTCTTTGGGGTTTTTGGGGTTTCTCGAGGGGTTTTGTATATTTCTAAGTCGGAACCGCTGATACGTCTATCAAGGTCGCCGTCGTTGGAGCGACTGAAGTCGCAGCGCTCGGAAGAAACCGCAATGCCGCAGAAGAAAAGCTTCGCAGAGAGTGGTGGCCTGCTCTTAAACAAGTTTGAGTTTTCTTTTCTTCACCGAGTTACGCTCTTATATCTCGAAAGTATAAGTTCGGGCTTGTCTCTGTTTTGACAAATTATGTTGGCCATAGTTGTGTTGTGATGTGTGAAGGCGAAGATATCTCCAACTGCAGACTAATTAACAGAGACTGTGGTGACTGGTTCTGCGTAGAAATGAAGCAGAAAACTGCATGGCATTTTACGCTCCAATTTGATAAAAGCCTTTCATTTGTCATTGGTTCTGGCACAATTTTGTATGACAATTTACTGCACCTGAGATCCGGAGAACAAGTGAAATCTCAAACTCAAATTACACGCGGCAATCTGTTTTTAACATAAGCGAGTTATAGCATATATAGTCATAGAGCCAAAAAGACAATTACCACAAACTGGTTTCAATTAAAAACAGTTAAGCAGCAGCAGCCAGGCCTACAAAAAAAGATATAGAAATATATATATAGAGAGAAATATTGGCATCTCCTGCGTACGTGCCCAGTTGGAGACGGAGCTGCAATCTCCAGTCTTCGGACCGCGGCTTCATTCCCATCTCGTCCGCGTCGTCGTCGTGGTCTGGGCAATAATTATACTTTAGTTGGCGACGCAAGCTGCAACTATTTGTTGCATTTACAGTTTTGGGTTTCTTCTTGTTGCCGCCCGTCATTTAGAAAGTTTTGATTTCGTAGATCTCCTATCTAATGGATATATATACCCCGCTACTCCACATTATCAAGTTCTGGAAAATGGGCCTTCGATCGTTTTATTTGTGCTTTTATGACGGCTAGCCGTCGTCTGTCGTCTCGCATCTGCATTTTATGACGCTCAATGCGGGAATTTGTTTCAGGGAGATTGGCATCTTTAGTTGCCACAAATGGCTCCTCCTTATGGCTCTTATCTTTTTCGATGGTATAAATTTGTGTTTGAATGCGTTACCTACACACAATTACCCGCGTATCTGTTTGCCATTTGGCCATGCATGATCCATAAATCTTTAACTGTAAAACGAAGCCAGCTCCAGGTCCAGATCCCGGTTCGAGGCTAAGCGTCCACATCCCCATGTCCATGTCCATGGACACATCCACATCCACATCCATGTCCATGTCCATGTCGGGGTCCAACTTATGCAAACTTTGGGCACACGTCGCTGGTAGGCCGGAGGCTGCGGTGAGTCGTCTGATCTGCGCCTGCTGCTGGAAAAGAGGAAAACCAGTTCATGTCTGGGATGAGTACACTGAGAGAGGAGTTATAGGTGAGAAATCGTGTTTAAAATTAGTATATAAATATTAAAAATATAAAATTCTTTTTAGTTTTCTAGAGCTATAAAGTTTTAAGACCACTACTTCCATAGATATCGATAGAAACAATAACAGGAAGTACCATCGCTAATTAGTGTCCGGAAATAGAGGATTCAAAACTTATTTTGAAGTTGAATTTGTTGAATACATTCCTTAATATATATTTCAACATATAATAATAATAATAATACAACATATAAAATTCCTTTTAGATGGCCGGAAACACCTACCATGTCCAGTTTTATAGATACAGATAGAAACCATAACAGGAAGTACCATCAGTGGACCGGAAATGGAGAGTTCAAAGCTTTCAAAACATATTTCCAAGTTGAATTTGTTAAATACAAATTTTAAAATGGATTTTTTAAGATGCATTCCTTAATATATATTAGAGCAAATAATAAATATACAAAATATAAAAAGTTTTGCATTACCATCACTAATTTTATAGATAAGATGGAAACGATAAAAGGAAGGACTGGAAATATAGAGTTTAAGGCTTTCAAAACTTATTTTCAAGTATACTTTTTTAAATACATATTTTAATATGTAGTTTTAAGAAAAATTCCTTGAAATATATTCCAACAAATGCTTTAAAAAAGTTTTTAAAAAATTGTTTCAGCCTTAATATTTCAAATACAAATTATAAAATGGACTTTAAAAAGTCTCTCAGACTGCTGGCTCAGAAAAATACCTTGATACTTTGTTATATTTATTCCAAATAAATTATTGATGTACAAATTACCATTCCAAAGCCATCAAAATAAGCGATAAAAGGAAGTACCCCCATTAGTAACTTAAAAGCGTTTAAACTTTGCTAGTTTAAAAAAGAAAAAAATCTTTAAAAAATTATCAAACCTCCCTCAGTCTCTAAACCAAATTTTCTCAGTGTCTTATAGGCATCGAAGATCTCCTCTGGCCAAAGATCCCCCATCCCCCATATACTCCACCTAATCTCCAGCTAGTTATTGATACGCTGCCGGCGGAGTGAAGTGTGCAGGTGAAGCCTCCGGGATCGAAGCTAAACAAACTTGCAATTGTATTCATAAATAACGATTGAGAAATGTGTTCTTGTATTATTTTTTTCAGCCAAGTCCAAGTATCTGGTCTGCGGTCGCGCACTTATTACCAATTGCTTCTGCAATAAACATGAAAATGCGCTCATCGAACTTGGTCCACATTGGAAGGCGACTCCATAACGGTTAATAGAGGATGCGAGTTGGCATTTTGATAATTATTTTAGAGAATATGGCAGAAATTTGGTGAGAATTGGCTTCTAGATATTGCGTTAATATTCCTACCATGTTAAGGCTGTTACCAAGAAGATGGAATAATTAAAATGTAAGCCGCAGGAGGCCTATGCTAAACGAGTGGCAGTTAAACTACAAGTTTTTTAATATCTCTTTTAAATGCTCTTGATGTTACAGAAGTCAGCAATGAACAGGTAAATGGTAAAGTTGTAAATTTAAATGGTTTAAGAAATGCTTTCATTTGAAAGTTTATTTGCGCGTAGTTAGATTAAATTGTTTTCTATGCGATTTTTAAGATTAAATTGTCTTCTAAGTATTTTTAAAGACCTTAGCCAATCCTAGGAATATCCTTCTAGTCCTAATTAATTGATATCACTATCATCTCTTACTAAGGTGCTAATTTCACTATTAAATCCAATTAATTACCCCATAAAGTTAAGAAGCTATAAAGCTGTATAATTATACAGGATATGTCTTACCTCACCGAATTACAGCCACTTTTATGGACTCTTAAAATCACAAGGTGTCAATTGACAGCAATGAAGCTCAGCACACCGATAATTGTTATTACTTTCGACGATCGTATAGGATAATTAAAGTCCTGGCTGGAGCTAGAATCATTATAGAGGAACCCCATTGCGTGTGTGGATTATATAGATTTTATGATCGAGTGGCAAGTATGACAGCTCCATGGGGTTGCGTGTGTGCGTCTCCATTACCCTTCGGCTTCTTCGTGCTGCTATCAAGCATCCTCATCCTCATGTCTCATGTCTCTGATTGACAGGCAACAAGCCAAATGCATTTCAATTAAACGCTAACCGCTACGAATATTTCCATTTCTGGGCCTCTGGTCTCTGGTCAGGTGTGTGCTTTGCTTTGCTTTGTGCTACGTTTTTCGTGACCGAAGAGCTGAGGAAAAACCAATCCGAAGCGAACCCAAACCCGTAGGAGAACAATTCCAGAACAGCGGTCAACTCATCAGTATGCTGTATAAATTAGAGCATCAAACGGCGCTTTGCCAACTCGGAACTGGTCTATACTGTTACAGCTGCACTATCTGGTATCTCTCTAGTAGCTCTCCACCAAGCCAACTATTCAACTATTCAACTGTGCACGAGGATGATGGGGATGAGGATGAGGCTGAGGCTGAAGCTGAGACTGAGACTTTTGCTGACTTGGTGGCAATGCCTCTAGCCTGGCTTCGAATGGGAGTTCAATGACGAGACTTGTGCACACATATTGTTGCGAAATTGATATCAATTTGTTTTAATAGTTGGCCCATTATGGTCGCCATTATTATATGGTTAGTCCGTGGGTTATAATAAAACACACTGTCTTACAAATATTACGAGCATAGCTCGCGCCGCGCGTCGGCTATTGACTCCTCTCTCTAATCCCAGATTGATTCCAATGGCCTTGCTAAACGGTCTCTCTAGTGCAAGACATTAGCATAACACAGAGGCGGATGTCCAGACACCAGACACCAGAAGCAGAACCAGTATCAGTATCAGTATCAGTATCCTCCTCATGACGGAAAGTGTGCTGGGTGAAATTTGAATAAAAAACTGGATTAATGCTCTGCAGGTTCAGTTATATCGATGTTTCTCCTGATCCTGATTAAGACATAACTCAAGTGTTTATATGATTTATTTCATGCTGGGTAAGTGAGTGAGCCACAGGAAGTTTATGGAGTTGATTGAACCTACCGAAACCATGGCAGATTTTTGCCTCACTTTGCGATGATCATGTTTTGCTATACGCTTCAAAAACTGTGAATAAACAGAGGTTGGGGCAACATTTATGCGATATATTATTCATTGTTCTTAATGATGCTGATGATCTAATGGAGCAGCCGAGTCACGCGAAGCTTTGGCGGGTTCAACGAACGCCCTGGAGGGAGGTAAGTCCCCATATATATAAAATCATATCATATCATATCATTCAATGGTCATTATTACCAATCAATCGATGTAGTGCGATTTTTAGCACATGTTTTCTCCACTTTCTGCCATCATTTAAGTTAATCTACTTGGTGGGCGTTTCTCCAGGCAAAACAATTGTCTGTAAACATGGTAATTAGGTGCCCTCGAGCCCTGGGGGGTACACTAGTTTCTTATATAAAAGGAACTGCTCACCTAATGGTCACAAAGTAAAAGCACTTGGCCATGGCAGACGTGGGCTATCAATCAAATCTGGACATTATCCGCCACTTCCTGGATGAATTCCGTTCGGTACTCCGGCAGGAGACCCCGGGACGCATCCCACGCCTGGCACTCAACTACAATCGCGCCTTCTTGAGGTGGGTGGGTGAGTGGTGTTGCCGGCTCATCCATCACTAATCTTAGGCTAATCTCCACCAACCCAGCCTGCTGTGCCAGTATCCCAACAAGAAGTTGGCCCAGTTGGCTGTGTACCGAGGGATTAACTGGTTCATCATGTGCAATGTGATGTTGGCCTTCTGGACGATGGTCATAGCTCTGCCCGAGTCCAAAAATGTGATTGATTTGGGCGACGATCTGGTGTGGCTATCAGGGGTGAGATAAGTTACATTTTTTACTAAAAAAAACTAAAGAAATGGTTGAGAAAAATATTCTGATAGGTTGTAGAAATTGTAAGAGGTTTTAAATCTGAGAATCTCTATTACAGATGGGCTTGGTCTTTACCAAAATCTTCTATATGCATTTGCGTTGCAATGACATTGATGAGATTATCTGGGATTTTGATTATTACAATCGAGAACTAAGGCCTTATCACATGGACGAGGAGATTCTGGGCTGGCAGCGTCTCTGTTACCTGGCCGAAACGGGTCTGTTCCTCAACTGCTTTGTCCTGGTGAACTTCTTCAGTGCCGCCGTGTTCCTGCAACCTTTGGTTAGCAAGGGAAAGCTACCCTTTCATGTCATTTGGCCCTTTCAATGGCATCGCGCTGATCTGCATCCCAAGATGTTCTGGCTTCTGTACATCTGGCTGAGTTGCACTTCGCAGCACAACCTAATGAGCATCCTCATGGTGGACATGGTGGGCATTACCACCTTCCTTCAGACAGCTCTCAATCTCAAGCTGCTGTGCATTGAGATGCGACGACTGGGGGAGATGAGAAAGGTCAGCGATGCCCGCTTTCATGAGGAGTTTTGTCGCGTGGTGAGGTTTCATCAGCACATTATCAGGTGGGGTTTGGGATAAGGATTTTCGGCTTTATATAAGAGATACATATTTGTATTTTTCAGCCTTGTGGAAAGGGCTAACAAAGCTTTTAATGGCACCTTTATTGCCCAGATGATAGCCAGCTTCTCATTGGTTTCTATTTCTACCTTTGAGACCTTAGTAGCTGCCTCGGTGGATCCCAAGATGGCAGCCAAGTTTGTGCTGCTGGCCATGGTGGCCTTTATACAATTGTCTACGTGGTGCATTTCAGGGACTTTGGTTTATACTCAGGTGGGATTTTAGGTTTAAGAACTATTAATCTTATTATATTTAATATTTAAATAACAGTCTCTGGAGGTGGCCCAGGCTGCCTTTGAGATCAAGGATTGGCATACCAAATCACCGGAAATCCAAAGAGACATTTCATTTGTGATTCTGCGTGCCCAAAAGCCTCTTATGTATGTGGCCGAGCCTTTTGTGCCTTTTACTTTGGGAACCTATATGATTGTGAGTATATATCTTGATTCCTTATAATATATAGTATATCTAGACCCTTTTTTACAGGTCCTGAAGCAATGCTATCGCCTTTTGGCCCTTCTCCGGGAATCCATGTAGTTTTCCGTGTTGTTGTAGCTTCTGAAAATAAAAGTTTAAACATTTTCTGGGCACTTGCATTTGCATTTGCATGGCTCGTTTGGGTTGTCGCCGCCGCGCCCATTGGCACCACCAACAATGGAGGCGGCCCACGCACACCCAGCGGCGACAGGTGCAACCCTTTCTGGACTGCAAATCGCGGAGGAGGTCGGTTGGTGGGTCGTTAGCCAGCCTCGAACTTATTCATTCGTGACACGCATTGTCATGATCTGACCCAACGCCGGACGGCGGAGTGATCGTTTAGTATTTAGCATTAAAACATTTGGAGTTGTGGCAACTTGGGGACACACCAGATAATGCTGCTGCCGCTGTTGCTGCTGCTCCATGCCCTTCACAAGTGGGAAAGTCGCCCATGTCCATGAAACGTTGACCGGCTGAAATGTCATTATATGCTCCATGTGCACATTCGGCCAGAACGAGAGCTCCAACATACACACATAGTCGCACTGACTCTAAAACGCCCAAACAACACACCCAATTCGGGGCAGAGAGTGGGTGTGCACTGGCAGAAAATGTAGAGAGTGGATAGGATTTAAAAAATATATAGTTTTTTATATAAATTAAGATGTCTTTTAGCTAAAAAACTTGATATATTTTGAAAGAATTCTTACCTAGACAACCTTTATTTTTAAAAGAACTCCATATGGTTCTTTACTTAAACTGGAAAATAATTACATTTATGGTCAGGATGTTAATAAATTGAAAATAACTAATTAATCATCTCTTCAATTTTAGGAACCTTCGAATTTCTTTAAAGAAATTTAATATAATGTTAAAAACCATCCTAAGGAATCCGTACTTTCACTACAATTACAATATCATATCAATTTCATGATCATGGATCAGGAACTAAATATGTACACAGATCCCTGAGGATAGGAACTGGAAGAATCAGACGGAACCGCTTGGATTCTGCTCTATTTTTTAACTTACTTTATAACTTTTGTTATTAGCAATTTTATTATTAATTTTACATAGTAAAATATTACTAAACTTTTCTCTGAACCCAGCTTCTCCCCAATTGTAGAATTAAAAGGGTGGGGAATGGGGTGGTTGGTCGCTCTTCTCTTCTCTATATATTTTTTTTTTTTTTTTGTAGTGGGGTGGATGGTGGGCTTTTGTCAACTCCGGTCTGCTCGCCGCACTGATTAACATTTGAATGGCAATCCGAGGTACGAGCATTTAGAACATTGTGTGTCCATGGCTCTTTGTTGCTGTCTCCACATCTAATTAAATCCCCTGCGTTTCGGCCATTGTTGCCATGGAGTTGGTAATCGCAATGGCAATCGGCGATGGATGGTAAACTATATAGTAATGGTAATGGTAATCGTAATGGGCCAACCACCGATCCGAGTGCAGACCCACGCTGGAGTTGGGTTCTCGAATTCAGTTTGTCGCGCATTATTCTAACGATCGGTCGGGTTTGGTCCCCCAAAAAAAAAAAGTTACTTAAATAATCGCTTTAGTTCGATCTATACTTTTTCATAAAATTATTAAACGAAGATATCCTTGTGATCTGTAAACGGTATTTAAATAAATTGGGAATATTTAAGCAGTGTCCTGGGAAATGTGTATTTTATAAAGAAGTGTTAAAGTTTCAAGGAAGAGTTTATGAGAAGTTTCAGTGATCCTTTCTAGGAAAAAAGTTTCACAGGACTTTTAAACCTGTTGAATGAACTTCAGTGCTGAATAAATGAACTTAAACGAAGGATAACTAAGGACATTATATTATATACAAATAATAAAAGGTGTTTAGCTTTTGAATAAGAAAGTAAAGTTGAAAAAAGAGGATCAAGGATATGTATAAAAATATTTATGCATACACAAAAAATATAAAACTAAGTAACAGGATCACATTAATTAATATTCTTCTTAATTAATATTTCTTTAAGGATTTTCTTGATCCTTTATCCTTTCCAAAAGTTGAATATGATCCTCCTGACAGATAGATCCTTTGATTAATTTATATTTTGAGAAATAAATAAATTCCTTTATCCTCCCATTTAATTTCACCATTCTAGAAAGACTTTCATTATTAAAGCGCCACACTTTCCACCAAGTACAGCCACCACCTCTCTCGCTGAGGTCAATAGCTAACACTTTTCCGAATAAACAGAATTCTGTTCTGGCTTTTGTGATGTGCGAAGAGCATAAAGAGCTGAGTGGACAATAAGCCGGAAGCGACATCCGGAGTTGCGGATCGATATGAGTCGCATAGCGACACGTAGCTCGGCTAGATTTTAGTTTAATGATCCAAATTCACGTTACGCATTGTGCACATTATGGCGGCAGAAAGGCTGAAAAATATAGTTAACTATTCATGTGATTTTCCCCCCGAAAAAAAGGGGAAAATTCAACCTATTGAGGTCGCATATTTCATGTCATTTTGTCAGCCAATGAACTAATTAGATCATGTCGGATAAACCGACTAACCACACCACGAATTCTAAACTTTAATTCCAGCTAAAAAGTCACGCAGTTACTGGAAAAGCCACCAGGTTGTGGCTAATAATGCCGCAATCAAGTTAGGAATAACCCAGACAAAGTTCTCTTTATAATAAAACCTCATAGAGGATCGATGAAAATGAGATCCATAAGGGGTTTACACGTGCTACTGACGGCCCTAGTGGTGGGTCTTTGTCTCAACGAAATTCAGGGTAAGTTAAAGGGATTATAAAGGGTTTTTTTTTTAATATTATTTATAAGGAATTTATATGTAATTAAATATCTGTTATATAAATTTAACACTTTAGTGGTTTATTTTTAGAATAAAAATAGTTTAAACAAATTTAAGCAACCCAAAAAAGCTGATAATCATGACATCCAGTATCTAAAACACTTGGAGTGGAAAAACCTTAGTATTCATTGATTTAAAATCAAGTTTTGCTTAAAAAACATTGAAAACATTCATAATTTTCAAACTCTTAGGCTTTCTATCAAAGGTTTTTGTGTAAAAAATAAACGGAAACAAAAATTCAATATATAAATAACTAGTTCTTACTTATAAATATTAATTTTAAAACTGTTATAAAGTTTCCTAAGGAATATATATATTTTTTGAGTGGTTTAACAAGTTACTTGTTAAGAACTTTGTATTCCATATTATTTTATTAATAATTTCCCCTGCTTCCAGGTCAAACCACCTGCAAGAATGGCCTGGGACGAGTGCTCTATGAAAGATTGCCCAATCAGCAGCTCCAAGGCTACGATGACGATGTGGTGCGGGATACGGCGCCACCATTTCGAGTGCTGGAAAAGTGCCAGGACCTGTGCCTGCGCGATCGCACTGGCTCCAATAACCTGGTGCGCACCTGCACCAGCTTTGACTTCCAGCCAGGCAGCCGCATCACCTCCTTCGGGGGCAACTCCGAGTATGAGGAGTCGCTGTGCTACCTCACCTCCGAGCAGGCGGGGCCAGAGGGTATTGGCAGTCTGATGCTGGTGCCCAACAGTGTGCACTTCAATGAGATATGTTTGACATGTAAGGGGGGATCAGAAATATAAGCAAGAGGACTTTTAATACCTTCTCCTAATCCCCACAGCTAGTAGACCCGAAAGGGAGTGTCCCAGCCGAAGGTATGTGTTCGAGCGGCATCCCCGAAAGAAACTGAAGCTGCCCATTAGTGACATCAAGGAGATCACTGCTGCCAATCGTTCAGATTGCGAGGATAAATGCTTGAATGAGTTCTCATTTGTTTGCCGTTCGGCCAACTTTGACTCCACCATGAGATCTTGCACTCTGAGCAGATTCACACGACGCACTCACCCCGAACTGATGGAGGATGATCCCAACTCTGATTACCTGGAGAACACCTGTCTGAATGGTAAGTGAATGGAAAGATGAAGAAGACCACACCAAGTGCCATAATTCACCACGTTGAACCATTGATTAGCCGAGCGGCGTTGCGATGGACTGGCCGTGTTCGTCAAGGAGGAGAACAAACGCCTGGGTGGCCCCTTCGAGGTGGACATCTTCAACAACATGACGCTGGAGGAGTGCCAGACCATGTGCCTGCGGGCCGAGAAGTAAGCTTAATAGCTCTATTTCAGCGCTCCATTTGGCTAATTGCACACACACATTATACTTAGATACTTTTGCCGATCGGTGGAGTTCGACGACCAGAGCAAACAGTGCATCCTCTCCGAGGAGGACTCCATCTCGCAGAAGGATGACATTAGCATCAGCTCCAGTCCCACACACCATTTCTATGATCTCGTGTGCCTCGATAATCGTAAGTGGCTACTGTAAAGACTCGTCTGAGGAAAAGTCAACAGCGACAACAAGATTATATGTGGTATTAGAGTGGGGCCCATCACAACGGTTAGCTCCGTTGTACTAGTAGCTAGTAGCTAGTAGCACTTGCATTTCCACCTCTCTGTTATATATGCTGTATTCCCGTTGCAGAACGAGCCAACGATTATCCCGATAACTCAGTCACCTCGCACCTCTTCTCGAGCGGCCGGCGGCCAGATACAGCATTCCAGCGGTACCGCAACTCCAGGCTAGGCGGCGAGTTCCACTCGGAGATCACGGGACGTTCACTGTCCGAGTGCCTGGACGAGTGTCTGCGGCAGACGAGCTTCCAGTGCAGGTGCGTTTTGCCGTTTTGCCGTTGCAATTACTTGTTTTGATACCCTGATGGGGGGTAGATAGTTTTTGAGGGATGCCTTGTTACCATGGGAAGATAGAGATGTAACTAACTTATGAGATTTTTCAACAGAAATTGGGTTTAACTAAGACTTTATTTTTGAAATGCTTGTGATTTATCAAGTTCCTTTTAATTTCATATTAATTTTACTTTACTTTAAAACCATCTCTGATATTACAAGTTAATCTTTTTAGTTTAAGATTCTCTTAGTTAAAGTTAAATGTTATTATATCACTTTTTTTAGACCCTTGAAGGGCACTATAATTTCACTAAAAAGCCTGAAACGCATTGAAGCAGTCATTTCCGACCCTATAAATCATAAATATTCTTCATCAGCATCAAAAGTTGAGTCCATCTAGCCATTTTCCAAGAACAAAAATTTCTATAAATTTTTTCAAAATTTTATAAGGGGTTACATCATTAAAATTGTCAAAAATTGAGTAAAATTTTAATTTTTAAAAATGGTTAATTTAGTAAGCAGATTTGTTAACCTAATAAAAACTAGCACAGAAAAGCTTTCCAAATTAAAATTAAAGATTTTTTGACTTAGTTATGATTTTTTTTAAACACTGATTTGTTGAAAAAATCACACAAAAAAATCTAAAAAACACAAACTTAAAAAATTTGAATATTTCAAGTATTTTTGAGGGTATAAAAAGCCAAATCAGCCCGTGATTTACAAAATAACATATTCAAACATTTGTATATTCCAATTCGTCCTTAAAATCGTAATAAATATATTAGAAAAAATTGAAAAAAATATTTATTAAATTAGCAAGAAATTAAAATTGGTATTTTTACCCACTTTTTAAACATTTTTAAAGGGGTTACATTCCTAAAACATTAAAAGCTTCTATACTTTCCATGCATAATTAAAATTTAACCAAAATAAATATAACAGATAGAAGACTCTTGTGAATTATTACTTATGGCTAAGGTGAGCCGGATA